>JAODAL010010410.1:0-105345 GCA_025379985.1 Phyllomedusa bahiana | reverse complement strand
ACTAGGATTGCAGTTTTCCTTAACCGCCTTCCACAAAAAACCTTGAAACGATCAAAAAAGTCGGGACCCCCCATCCCCCCCAAAAAAAACCAACCTTACATAGCCCTACACTGTGTGACAGCCATAACTTTTTTTTTTTTCTATGTGTAAAAAGTAATAAAACATAAAAAAATTATATAAAATTTATAGCATTGTAATTGTAGTAAAGTTATCCTGTCAATTGTAGTAAAGTTTTCATGGCCCAATGCAAAAAAACTATGGAACACCTGTGCGCCCAAAATGCACAGTAAAAACCCCCTAGAGGAGACCAATGAGGGGGGTTTTTCCCCAAAATGGGACAATTTTCTGGAAGGTTTTACCTGTTCTGGTACTTTGGGGGCTTTGCAAATGCGACATGACACCCACCAAAATCTACATTCCGAAAGCCAAATAGCACTCCCTGCCATGCGCCCAAATATGAGGTTTACATCCACATAGAGGATATTTAAACTTGGGAGAAAATTATGTAAAAAATTTTTGGGGTGTTTTTTTTTTTTTTTTTTTTTTTTTTTTTTTTTTTTCTCCAGGATTCCTTGTAAAAAGGGCATCCCTCTGAATCTCCGGGCATATAACGGCGCGTACATTGTGTGCTATACTTGACAAAATATGTGAACTCCCCTTATATTTTGATGGTCACTCGGCAAGTGGTTAATTAGCCAATTAGTGTATTCTGCTTAGGGTGCTTTTACACGGTGCGTTTTTTGATGCGTTTTTTGTGCAGCAATGTACGGCATTAATAGCTGTGCCTTCCAACACAAAAAAGGCACCAAAAAATGCGTCAAAAAACTCTGTCAAAACACACCATGTTAAAGCACCCTCAGGGTGCTTTCACACAGTGCCGTTTTGGTGCAGTTTTAAGGGTGCTCCAACTAAATTAATGTGGATACAAGCACAATAATTGATTCTTCACTTTCCAAAGAGTTTAGATAAGAGAAAGAAGCTTGCTGGTAATAAAGGCAGATAATTGGAGTGCAGTTAAAACCGCACCACAACTGCGCTGTGTGAAAACACTTAACTAGGGGGAAGACCCCAGAGGTCCTAAGCTGTTCGTGTATCCAATAAAGTTGATTGGCTGAGGTTGGCAAACCGCATTCAATCAAGATGAATATTTCTTATATAATAAAAAGGTGCCTATGAGTGATAGACTCTCTCTTCAAAGAGGGTTTGGGGTTTTGTTTTTTTTTTTTTTTAAAATTTTTTTGGGATTCTAAAGCTTTAATGCTTCCAGCCAGTGAATAAAGCATTATTTTACTCCAACTTAATGCCCGGGAAAAAGTGCCTTTTAAATTTTTTTCACATCTGAATGCCCTGTTTTTAAAAGTTATGAGTGCGTGCAAACCTTTTTGGTGTTCCCTTATTGTACTGCAAATATTAGAAATTTTGGTATTTAAAAGGTAACCGTAAAAAACTTGTTAAATTTGTATATTTTTGAAAAAAGCAATTTTCCCTCCCACAGCCATTTTTTAAAACAAAAATTTGCTATATTGAGCCCGGGTTTTGAAAACCGTGATCGGGAAAAATTTTTTTTTTAAAGTTTGATCTTATAAAAGGAACCCATGCGTTTTTTAGAATTTCTTTTTCCCTGGATGTGAAAGCTGGCCTTTTTCTTCTCTTAAATTTTTTATGTCAAATTTTTGAGTTTTTGTAATAATTATCATCTGTCCTTTCTGTTTTTTTTCTCATGTTCTATCTTTTTGGGAATTTAACTAAAAAGCAAATTCTACTTTCCTTCAGACCCACACTTTTAATTTTAATGTTTCCCAAGGTTTTGCTTATAATGTTAATGAAGAAATCGGCCCCAAAACCCAATTTTTTTGGTAAATTACGGGTTTTTTTTTGAGGGGGGGGGGGGGTTTAAAATATATTTTTATTGAAGCTTTTAAAGGGCAAACAAAAATATTTTTTATTCAGTTTATCGTACATTGTCGGGGGGGAAATGAAACCAATAAAAATTTTAAAATTAAAATTTGTTTACATGATTTTTTTTTGGGTTTTGGGTTTTTCATACCCAAACAAAAAATAAAACTTTTACGTCTTCAGGGTTTGTTCATTTTTTTTCCCCTTCCTTTTCATGAAATGTTTGATTTCTAGTGTATGCCCCAAAAGGCTTATTTTTTGGGCGTATTTGCGGCGTACTCCCTTTTAAAATAGGGGGGAAAATTTCCCCCCCATAAAAAATGGTAATAGATAGCTCTCTTTAAAGAAAAATATAAAATTACGCCCCCCATCCCCCTTTTGTAAAAATATGATCTTATTAAAACCGCGCGGGGAGATAAATAAACAGTCAATTACTGGGGGAAAATTTACGACCCCAAGAGAAGGCATGTGAATGGGGCTGGGGGGCCCGCCCCCCGCACGCCATGGGAGTTCGAAACAAGGGGGCCCGTGGGGGCTCCCGAAACCCACGTTTGTCCGGGCGGCGCGTACTTCCCGCGCCCCCGGGAAAACATCTTTGTGAACCCCACCCCCTAAGGATGGTTGCCCCGGGGTCGCAAAAATTTTCTTAAATTTTTAAAAATTAAAAATTAAAAGAAGTTTTTTTTAAAAAATAAAACAGAAAAGAAAAGAAAAAAAGGGAAAAAAAAACATAAGGGGGAAACGTTAAAAAAAATTGCCCATGAAACCCAAATCGGGGGCCCCTTTGAAACCCAAAACCCAAGAGCTCACAGCCCCAAAAATTCAGAGTTCCCCTTAAATTTATCCAGTGCCTGAAAGTTTTGAAACGTGCGCCCCCTTGATTGGTTGTTTTGGGGGCAACAAAGACAAAGGGTTAAACCCAGTCTAAATGGTGTTTTAAAAGAACTGTGAACCCGCAGTTTCAAGCGTTTTCCCTTACATTTTCCCCCCTTAAAATTTTTTAAAAAATTTTTCCAACCCAACCAACAATGGCAACACAAAAAAAATTTTTAAAAACCGTAAACCCTTTGGGTGACAAGAAAAGGGGTTTTGTTCAAACAGGGCATTTGGGATACTTTTTTTGATCCGTGCGGGATCTAAAAAAGTTCACCCAAAAAACCCGGTTGGCCCAAACAACCCCTTTAAACGGTTCCAAAAACAAAATTCAACAAACGGTGCGAAATTTGGCGGGCACCCGGAAACCCAAACCCAATCTTTTTAAAAAAGGGGGGTTCCTGCTCGTTTTTCAAAAAGAAAAATTTAGACATGTCAAAAAACTTGAGACGGATCCGAAAGAAAAAAGCGATGGAAACACGATCCCGTGTTTTTTGTTTAAAAAGAAATGTAAATGTTAGTTTAAAAATTAAACATTTTGGAAAAAAAAACCAAATAAAAATTTATTCCCAAATTTCCTAAAACGGTAAAACCGCAAAATGTGTCCCCTTCCCAATTGTAAAAAGCTTTAAAAAACCAAAAATGCCCACCACACAAAAAAAAAACCGGGCTTTTGTGTTATTCAGGAAAAACCAATATTGGGCCAAAACCCACAAAAAAAAAAAAGAAACCCGGTTAAACGGGACACATAGGAAAAGGGGGAAAAAGAAAAAGCCAAATATTTAACATAAAAAGGGAGCCCTTTCCCCCCCGGTTATTTTACGTTATTAGGTTTCGGTATGGGGTCCCACCGGGAAAAACCAAATTTACTTTTAAAGGGCCCCCTGTTACACGACGGTTTTTGGCCGGGTTTTTTTTCCGCGGGGTTTTTCCGGGCGGCCCCAAATCCGCCTAGTTTATTAAACCCAGGGTTTTCCCCCTTTGGGAAAACCCCACTTTAAAATTTTCCCAAAACGCCGGGGGTTTTGGGGCCGGGGGAAAAACCCGCAGGGTGTGAAGAACTCCCCCTGCCCAAATTCCCCGGACAGCGATTTTTCCCCTGGCCGGGGAGCGGCCAAAAAGGCGGTGGGGGAAAACAGGGGTTTGGGAAACCAAACGGTTTGCCCCCTGCAAATTTAATTTGAATGGGGGGCAAACCCTCGGATAAGCGCGCCCCAAACCACGCCCCTCCCGCGCTGAAACCACGCCCATGCCCGTGCCCAAACCCGTCGGGGACGCGAGTTTGGGGGCCCCGGTCCGACGGGGTTAACGAGGCCTAAAAACCCACCAAAGGGTTAGGTTAAAGTTCAACCCTTGTGTTGAGATATTTTTTTTAGATCCGCGTTTCAGCCCCTAAAATGGCCCCCAAACACCATCTAACAAAAAAACCCATACTGAAGCTGTGCACATCTAAAATATTTTCCCTAAAAAAACGTAAGCATAGGTGCACACTAAAAAGGCAATAGCATAAATCTAACAAATATCAGTTGGGAAAACCCAAAGACTAAAAAAAAAACCCCAAGGTAAAATGAAAAAAATGGACTCTTAAATTTAAAATTATTTTTATCAAAAATTGTATTAAAACTCCCTCCCCCAAAACGTCAAAAAGGGATCCCAAGCAGGTGAGTCCCTACCAAATAAAAAAGCTTCCCCACTAGGCGTCAATCCAGGGCTGCAATTTCCGGGAAGGGAGGAAACCCCAAAAACTGGGGCATCCTGCACCCGGTTTAAAAAAAAGGGCACTTTTGTTTTTGATTGAAAAAGCCTAGTGAGGAAGCATATTTAGTGTAGGGAAACACCTGCCTTGGGGTCCCCTTGACGTTTTTGGGGGTGCTCTAATAAAATCTATTTTATCAAATAAATTTTAAACTTTTAAAAGTTTCCCCCCGGGTTTTTCATAAACCCCTTTAGGGTTTTTTTTAGGCTTTAAATTTGGCCCCCTGAATTTGTTAGAATTTTGCAAAAAGCATCTTTTAAAAATTGCGTGTGATTTAAATTGATTTCAATGTAAAAACAAAGCATCATGGGTTTAACAACGTGATCGCCCGAAAGCGTGTTATAATTTTATGGCTTTTTGGTTTCCCCCCGGTAAAAATTAAAAATTAAAGTAAATCTTTTCTAAAATCCCCCCTTTGGGCCCTTTTTATAAAGTCGTAACGGGGCGGTCCCTTTCAAAAGGGAAAAAAGGTGGCAGTCTAAACCGGGGTGGCAGAGTTCTGTTTGATATGCGGGTTAAAAAGGATCTCTCCCAGCTGTTTAGGGTTTTGGGGCGTTTGGGGTTTTCCCCTCGCACTCCCCGGGGGCTTCCCGTGCCCGGGGGGAAGGGGGGAAAATGTGGGAAAACCGTAACCCGGGTGATGTTTTTGTTTCCTCCCCTCTCTGCCCTCGGCGGGACCGGGTGGCGGTGCTGGCCGGGGCTTTTGGTCCCCCCCCCCCCCCCGGGGCCCAACCCCTTCCCCCCCAAAATTTTCCTGACCAATGTCCTGCCCCGACTCTTTCCCCCCGTTTGGCCGGGAAAGCCCCAGATGCGCCCCGTTTCCAATTTTTAAATTTAAAGGGGCCAAACGCGCCCGGAATTGGGGTTAAAAATTTCCGGGCCCCTGACCCCTATCAATTATTTAAAGGAACCCCCCCGTCCCCTTTCCTCTGGACTTTTTTGCCTCCCTTTACCCCAGAAAAAAACGTTTTTCATTGGGCCCCAAAAATGTTCCTGACCTCCGCCTACTTTTCTCGTTTTGAACCTTCCCGCCTGAAACCCGACTACGCCCACTTCTGTACCACGCTCACCCTCGTCCCACCCAAAGCAATTCACGTCAGGGTAGAAAACCTGGTAGCCCCCGCTGCCAAGCCTCCCGCTTTGCGGCGGGTCTGGTAAACCCCGGGACCTATTTTGACTCCGCCCCGGGTGGGGGCTTCCATCAGGCCTGCGGCGGTCCAGAGGATCCACTATCCGACCCTTAAAAGGGAACACCCCAAGTCGGGCCCCCTTCCCAAACACCTTGCTGAAAAAATTTACGAAATTAAAGGGAAGCACTTTTTAAAAAAATTTTAGTTTACTGCATGCGTATGAAAGAAAAAAAACCAAAAAAAACCGCGAAAAAACTGCATTTGTTAAGCTGAAGAAACGGTATTTTAGGTGGTTCAGGGCCCCAATCATGCTTTGCAAAGCCGGTTGTTGGGAACATTAGCTGCTAACCCAAGTGATAAAGCTTGGGTTCACACAGGTTAGGCGTTTTCAACGGTCATTTTTGAGTGTTTTTTTTTCGGGGAAGCACAGAAAATTAATGCTGTACATTGCTGCACAAAAAAAAAAATAAAATTGGCAAAAAACGCCGTAAAATTCACGATTACTTGGGACGGATCCGAAAAACGCGATGAGACACTGATGCGTGTTTCTAGTTAAAAGCAATGTAACCACCCCTATTTGTTGTTGTGTTTAGGTCTGTCAAGGTCCCCCGGGTGGATCCAAAACAGCGCTAAAAAAGCGATGTAAACACCCCGTAAAAAAAATTTTCCGCAAAAAAGTGGCAACCATGGTAGGTTTCCCTTATCGCATTAGTGTTACTTTCGGGTTTTATTTCCTTTTGTGGTACCTCTTGGTATCGTGTGCTTGTAAATTTATAAGTGAAACATATTGGAAGGGCAAACTAAATAATAAAATATAACTTTTATTACACCTTGTTAAAAAAGTGTGAAAATAATTTTTCCACACTCAGAGCCAAAATTAGAAACAAAAATACTATATAGCCATCTCAAACACAGGATAATTGTAACCTGTATTTACAAGGGTGCAATGTATGGAATAGCGATAGCAAACAAAGGGAGGGAGTAGGTTAGGCCAATCTTAGATAATGCTTCACACTCTATCCAGAACCTATTATGGATCCTACCTACCTAGTACTCCCTTTTATACGGGAACCAACGTCCTGATAAGGACGACCCTGTCAGGAACCTTATCCCTATCCAAATTTCCCTATAACATCCTAATGCTAACAGCCATCAAACTGTCACATAAAGAAGTGATGTAAAGAGAAAAAAACTTACATACACGTATACAATTCCCACCTCATATAGGGTCCCAACATGTTTCGGTACCTACTTTACCTCATCAGGGGACAGAAATCAGTAGGCTGTGGGAAAAATGTAAAGATACCAACATTACACTTATCAGATTAAACTCAAAAGCCTAAAAAAATCATGAAAGTGCGACAATCACAGAAGCTTATCTAAATAGATGGCGGACGAGGAGCATATGGCTCACAACATGGCATTCAGCTATGGTGTGCTTAGCAAATGAGTTGTAAACAGCCCGGTTTAAATAGCCGGCGCTACTTGTATTGGCGCCAAACAGTGGCGCGCCACGTCACAGGAACTGGGAATGACGTTTAGTTTCCCCATGTTGGTCCCGAGCGCTTAGAACGAAAACATGTAACGTGGCCGGGATTTGTCCGGTTTGTGTGCCGTCGCCGCGGGGGGGGGGGGGGGGCAGCTTTGCCGCGATGAGTGGAAAAAAGCCCTCCCACTTCCCATAGACATGCACATTTTCCTTCCGAAAACCGGACGGAAGAATGTGCACGTTCAGTGTTTTTCGGGTGGTCGACGGTTTGAAAAACCGCCGGGGCGGAAAACCCATACAGTGGGGACTTCTGCACGGGTTTTCCATAGGAGCCCCGTTGTGCTCGTTTGTGGCCGGTTGTTCAGACGGTCTGCAAAACCGCAAACCGTCTGAAAAAACGGCCGCAAACCAGTGCAGTGGGGACATGCCCAAGGGTAAGTTCACAAAGCGTATTTTGGCACATATATTTGCGTATATTTCGTGCCTCAACAACGCACAAAACAATATACACTGCACTTATCATAGGCTACAATGTAAAATACGCATCGTCAACCACACGACGTGTATTTTAAACTTGTTTGATATGTTAATTCTTTCAGGCGTTTACGTATAATAACAGAAGAAAGTATAGGAGGCAGAAATGTGCCTCGGGCCATTGCGCATCCTTTCCGCATTGAAATACTCCTGCAATCAAGCCCTAAAGGTTGCTGCTGTTCCTTGTCATTCGGCACTGTGCTTTTTCTCCTTATCTTGCATTAGCATTATCTGATATTTTTACCTGCGTGTTTCACTGATTTTCATCGTTGTGTCATTTTGGATTTATGAGTTATTTGTGTTATCCTTTGCTTTGTTTTATTTTCCCTATTTCCATTTTTGCTTATCATATTTTTCCCCCTGGAACTATTATCTCGGGGTTTTAAAAACCCTTTAGGCGATTTAAAAGATCAGGGATTGATCTTTCCAATGTGAGAAATTGTATTAAATACAGAGAGTTTGGTTTTCCTATACATGAATTATACTGATTGAATTATTTTGGTTGTTAATACTTGTGCACTAATTTCTTTTAAAAGGGGCTTTCCGGGCCCAAAAATTTGCAATTTTCTGTGGGGTTTATAAGAAAAAATGAAAGCTGGTCTTATTCTTCCCCTCCGGTGCTCCTTTTCATCGCAGTGAGGGCTTGCTTGATGATGTTCTTTTGGGGGTCTGGTCAGAAAAATGAAAATATTTCAGAAAAACCCTGAAAAATGTGAGGAAACCCCTCCTCAAGTGAAAAATTTTTTTACCCTTTTTTTCCCTTTTCCTTTGTATTGATTTGTTGTCTCCCTCATGTTTCCCTTTCGGAGAGAACATAAAGTGTTTTTATGTCTTACCTCTTTTGTAAGGGGAAACATTTGAGAAAGTAGCAGCTGGTAAAGGAAGTTATTTGAGGGCCCATTAGTGTTATTTTTCACAGTTAGAGAGGAAAAATTTTTTGTACTCTTTAATGGATGGGATCCCAAAATAATCATTAAAAATTGCCGGAAAATTGTAAAAAGGAAAAAAGAAACTTGGGAATATTGGGTTTTAATAAAAACTTCTTTTATCCTTAACGACTGGACATTGGTATGTCCCGGGGTCGCTAAGGGGCTTTGCAGCGGGTGTTACACTAATTGCGTAACCGGGGGTTACAGACGGGGTGGGGGGATTGATCCACCATCTGCCTCTTTTTTAACCCTTTTTGTTTTTTCTCAGCAAAGATAGCCGCGGCGTCTAAATGAATGAAAAACCGTTCTTCACTCTGATCGCAGTTCCCGCAGCTAAGCTGCAGCGTTGTATGCAACTGGCGGCGGAAAGCCTTTAAAGGCCTCCATCGTGCCATTTTTTGAATTTCCCCAAACCCCCCCCCCAAAGGAGGAAGTGGGAAATCCCCATCTTGGTACACCTATTGCATTGTCATGCAATGTATTGGCTGTAAAAAAGATTGCGCCCCCCTGTGGTAAAGGCCCTTGGGGGACTCAAAGTTAAAGTTAAAAAAAATAAAAAATGTTTTAGTGTGTAAAAAAATTAAAATATTTGGTGTCGCCATCCAAAAAGTCTAATCTATTACAATATAACATAATTTATCCCGTACATTGAACACCGTTTTTTTGGACACTTTACATCTTGTAAAAATTGGAATAAAATTGATCAAAAAGGTTCATATATTGCAATTTGGTCCCAAAAAAAGTACACTTCACCCCACAAAAAAATGCCGTTCACTGAGTTCTGTAGGTGTTAGTGCAAAAAAGTTATTGGCGCAGAAAAACAGCGCGGGGCAATTTCAAAAACGGGAAATGTTTGGAATTTTTTTTACGGACCAAAAACATAAGGGAAACCCCCTCCGTTTGGTATTGGCGGATGCGTACAACCTGAAATACGATAACCATCATTTTTATAAAGATTGAAGCCGTAAAGACAAAAACCCGAAACTTTTGAAAGTATTTTTTTTTTCCTTTTGCCAACTTTTTTTTTGGGGGTTTTCCCCAGTATATTCTATAGTACGTGAAAAAACACTACTAGAAAGAAACCCCTTGTCCTGCAAAAAAAAAGCCCTTTTGTTTATGTAGGTCAAAAATAAAAAAGTTTGGCTCTGGGAAAAGGGAGGGGGGAAAAAAAAAACAAAACATGTCAACAAAAAAAAACAAAAAAAACGCAAGGTTTAAAGAGGTTAATGGATTGCCTGTTCACCGCGGATTTGGCCCGTGGGTTCAGCCGCGGTTTCGCGCGGTTCCCCCCGGCGGCCCAAACTGCCCTCCCTCCCCCGCAAATGCGTTCCCGCACGGGTTTTGCGGCCCCCCGGCCCGGGGCAAAAGTGGGGGTGGTTTTGGGGCCCGGGGCTTACGGCGGGGGTTTGCCACATGAAATTAGTAGGCAGGGGGAAAGCCCCCCGCGCACCAGCCACTCCCCCGGCAGGGGCCGCACTGAGGATCCCTGTAAAAAATTTGACAGGGGTTCTCAAACACGGCGGAAAAGGCCGGGCCCCAAAACCCGGAGTGTGAATTTAACGGGGTTTTCCCATAGGAAACCAGTTAATAAATGGCGCGTTTTGGGGGATGTTGTTTGGCCCCGGAAACCGCGTCGGAACCCCGGGCCTAACCGCTTTCAAATCGCTTTTGTAAACGGGTAAGGATTCTGTCTGAGTCAAAATTGCGATGTGTCAAAAGTATGATAAAATAGTGAGTGTTGTGTTTCTTTCCTTTAATGTAACGACAAAAAAATGGAAACGGTGGACCCTTTTTAAGCAAGGGAGTCCTTGGGTGCCGTGGTGCCCGTGAAGGGCCCCCACACGAGGTGAACCCGGGCCCTAGGCCAATTCTATTCCAAGAAGGGGGAAAAAGGGGTTTTCCCTTGCCCGGGCTGAACAACCAGTAAACTCGGGGTTTAAACCCTGTGTATAGCCCAGCTTTGTATAGAGAGTATGAAGGGAGGGGGAAAACATACAAAAAATTGCTGTGTCACGCACAGATCATTGGGCGTAAAATCCCCAGAGTAAGAAAGGATTGTACATGTTAGGAGGACCAAATCTTAAAATTTTCTTTTGCCCCGGGCTCCTCCCCAGAGCATTACTCATACGGAATGATTTCTCAGCTCCGCTTGGAACATTTTACACTAAATTCCTTACCCTGAAGAGTGAAGGTCAACAAGCAAATAACAAGGTCAACGAGCAGTTTTTTGTACTGAAAATCATATAAGGCTCATTTAGCATCAGTTGGGTCTATGGGGTGTATGCCCAGGAGTTATCTCCCAGCAAGTGTGCTAAATGTGCGCCCTTTTCAAATGCATCAAAAACACAATAAAGAAAAAATGCATGCACTTATTTAATGCAAGGGGTTTTGCAACTCGCCCTGGTTTGCAATGTTGGTGAAACTGGGATTATTAAAAGAAAGAAAATTCATGCATTTCTTTATTGCTTGAGTTTTGTAATCAGTTGAAAAATTCAACAAAAAAAACCCCCCAATGGAATACATTTATTAAAGGGGTTTTGCCCCGATGTATGTTGGTGGGATCCTCCAAAATGGGTATTTAAATATTTTTAAATTATGTCACGAAAAAAACAGTTGAGAGAGCTAAGGTGCCTTACCTGCCCTTGTTATTAAAAATTCTTTAGTTTCGACCCGACAAAAGCTGCTGGCCCGGGTTGCAAGTCCATTTTTATCTGGAGGGGAGCTAAGAAGTTTCAAGGCCCCGGGTGATATGTTGTTTTTGTTACAGAATCCACTGTTGTAAAGTGTTATCTGGGTTTAAACCTGCTTTTTGAGCGGAACTGAAAGGGTTTAAGGGGGTGAGACTTTAAGGGGGGGGTTTGCTTTTGTTAAATATTGTTGGGGTTTGACTATTGATGTGAACATTTCACACGTACCTTTTGCATGGTCTGTGCTTGGTGTTCTCTCTCTCTCTCTCTTTAGTCGCATTTCTTTTTTTAATTTTGCTTTTGCGATTAAGGCCCCGCTGGGAAAACCCTTTAAGGCAATTGGGACAAAATAAAGGTGTTGATGCTTTCCCTTTTTTTTTTTGTGTTTTAGGCTTGTTCCAAAGGCGTATTACGACTGCATTTACCCTGTAAATTTCGGGTGAACGAAATGCGTGAGCAACTAACGGGTTTTCTGCTTCTAGAGAACTAAAGAATTTTGCGTGTCCCCACGGGCGTAAAGTCCCTGTATTGTAAGCCCCCGGGGGGGGAAAAATGCATTTCATTGTTTGTGGGCTAGCGCCGCGACCATTTAAAATTTGGTGGGGCCGGGCGGCCCCGTCCAGGCTTTGGAAGAGAGTGGCCATGCACAATTCTAAAGCGCTGTGTGCCGCCTCCATTCCTTTATTATCCCCCGCGTAAGGCAGGAAAGAAGTGAAAAGTACTTTCTTAAAAAGTGCGTACCTGTGTGGAAAAAAAACGGTAACCCTGCTCTTAATAAGAGTAAGAAAATTAAAGTAGTTGCGCCTTATTTGGGTAAATTGAGCGAAATTTCCCCTGAATAAGAAGAAAAAACGCAGTGTGAACTACCTTTTTTTTTTTTTAACCAAAACTTTTTATGGTCGAATAAGTAATAAAACGAAACAGTATATGTCATTGTAAGCCAAATTTCACTTTTATCCCAAAAAACAACCAAACCCCCCTCCCAAATCCTCTCCAGTCAGAGCAGTAAATATCCTTACAAAACATAGCAATGAAAATTAAAAAAATTCAGTTCTTTTTACATAAAAATTGTTGGTGTGGACGGCCCCCCCAACCCCAAAGCCCTGACACAGCCCGGAAACCCAACCCGGGTCCCCAAAAACCCCTGTTAAATAAGCGGGTTTCAGCAAAAACCGAAGTTCCAGCCTTTAGCCTATTTTTTTTTATTAGTTTTGGTCCTCTTTTTATAATACACCCCTCTCCCGGGGATCACCGTTTATTTGTTAAAAAATCCCGTGTGACGGAGGTTTGCTCCAGCACTTTGTCGTATTAAATTTCCTCGCTAAATAAAAGTCTAGATATTTCGATTTTCTCAGCTCTGAAAACCGTTTTTTGTCTCTAATATCCCAAAATTTTAAACCCGGTTCATTCCACTGTTTTTTGAAAAAAGTGGTCAATTGCAATTTTTTCCAATTCCTTGTTTGGGCAATCCGAAAATATGATAGGAGGCCGGGTGCCTGAACCTTTACACAGGGAGGGGCCCGAATTCCCCAATTTTTTTTGAAATAGGGAGTTTGTAAAAACCCATGTTTAGTAATTGGGATTCGTGTGTTCATCATGTCTGGGTTGGGTTAGAAAAATTTTAGGCTTTGGGAATTTTTCCCAATACTACGTTTTATTGGGGGGTTTGAAAAAAAAGCCAAAAAAGTTTATTTGTGGTATGTCTTCGTTGTTTTGTGTTCTTGACCCCATTATCGGGAGTAAACTTGGGTTTTATTGGGTTTTTGTTGTTTTTTCTGCATTATAAGCGGCCTAAAGCTTTAAGTTTTGTATAGCTGTGTATGCGGTAAGTGAACATACCTTTAGTGTACATTCAGACTGCTATGGAAAAATTAAAGCTGCATTCTGATTGGTTGCTGTGGGAAACACAGCTAGTCTTACTGTTAGACAGTTTTTGATAAATGAAGCCCTTTACATGCCCAGAACAAAGCAAGAGACCTTTTTAAAAAAAAGGGCGTCATGTATGAAATTTTACACACCAAATTTCATACACATAACAATAGGCTAGAATGCGCCTGATTTATGAACCTGCTCCACAGCGGGTCCGGTAAACCACTTTGTAAGTGGTTTACCTGTTCCAGCAGTAATGCGCCTGGATTTGCCGTACCAAAAGCTATTAAATTTAGTGCGTATGGTTGTAGTGCGCCACTCCTCCCGCATGGACCCCGAGATCAGGCGCATTACAAAGTGCTGCGGGCGCTCTGCGACGCATCCAGTATTGACGTGTGGCACCTAAAGTGTATATAAATGTAGGACAGTTGTCCCAATACAACAGTCTGCCCCATGCCTAAGGGTACATTCACAAGGCGGATTTGGACATTGATTTTGGGGGCGATTTCAGCAATAAATCTGCCTCAGAATCAGCACTCAAACCCACATCCATTATAACCTATGTAATGTCAGCGTTGCTGTTCTACTTATGTGTTTTTGGCACGTACTGTAAGCGCTGACAAAGAATTGACAGGTCAATTCTTTAAGGTATTTTACGCACCACCTATTATGGGTATGAGAGGCAGAAAGTTGCTCAACACTTAGGGGCCGTTCACACGGCTTATTTTGCCGCGGATTGGAGCCGTATTGCGTGCTGTACTGCGCTGCAGTACGGCTCCAATCTGTCGCAGTCATTACGGTAATCCACAATTCTCATAGAATACAGTGGATTCCGTCGCTCTTCCCCGCTCGGCAAATCCGCCGCGGGGGGAGAAAGTGATATGCACATTATCCAGACGCAATACACGCCGTGGATAATGCAAGTCTATGGGGCCAGCGGGCAGCGCCCCCGCACCCGCCCCTTATTCAAGCCGGAATTGCGAGCGCAATCCGGCTCCCAATTACGGCTTGAATAAGCCATGTGAACACGGCCTTAGGGCGACCTGTATGATCAGGTTTTTCACCCTTTTTCTGGCGTACAATGCACCTAACTGAGCGGCTCCGATGTCTAATTCACTTAATGTATGTGTTACGCGCATTGTTCATAAGACTCGACACTTTCGAATGCGCCTAACATGAGGGGGCGTTCTGCAGGCATCCTGGGGGCGTCGCACCACACTTGTAATATTAGACATATATATGAATGTGGTTCAGCAAAACTGGGCACATTACTGCTCGGACAGGCTGACCTATCTCAATGTGCTCTGCCTGAGCCTGAGGAGTCGAAGTGGAGCGAGATTTGCTGATAGGGAAAAAATTTCCAATATTTCTCAACTTCCACCAGTACAATAATAAAAAGGAATTTCTGATAATGATCAAACTATAGAAAATTACATTATTTAAATTTAATAACAAATGTTATCCCCTTTATTTTTTTTCAGAACACCATATGAAATGAAAGCTGAGCTCTGATTGGTTGCTTTGGACAACAGACTGTCTTAGACCTAGACAGTTTTCATACATGTCCACCATAGTGTTCTGTATTATAACATCATGTTATACAAAATGCAAATACAGATGGTTTATTTAAGAAGTTGAAGTTGGCTTCTTACGTGCAGGAAAAACATTTTTTTTTTTTTTTTTTTAAAAGGAAAATAAAAGGGGAAAAAACTTATAGCTAAATAATTTATTCAGGATGTGGATAAGGAGAAACCAGCTTCGAAAAAAACATAAACAGGGGATAAATGGGTATAAGGCAGAAACCTAAAACAAAGATTAAAAGGTTTAAAATTACTTTAGGGAGGTGGAAAATTGGTTTTGGGGTGTTTTTTGCTAAGGGCACAGGATACTTCCCCGCATCAATGGGGAATGGATGGAGCTGTCCCAAAAAAAATCCTGATTGACAACCTCTTCCCCCGTAGGCATTAAAAGGGGTCTTTTCAATGGGGTTGTGTAAATAGAGAAGATAGGAAAAGGGAGACAAAGGAAGGATTGTTTAGGGTGGAAGGGGAGGATTCTTTGTCAGGGTGATTTGGACCTGGGGTTAATGGATTGTTGGAGACAGGGAAACCCCGGGGGGAGGGATTCCTTTTTCAAATCGCAAAATTTCCCTGGTAAAAAAATGCCCTACTTCTTTTGAATGATAAAAACAATGGGCAAATGGGTAGACTTATTTCTAGATATTGTAATCTTGACCACGCCCCAATTACGCTCACACTCCAGGTTTTTTCCTTTAAAGGGGCCCATATACTTCTGGAGACTGCGGAATTTTTCCCAAAGGAGGAGGGTTTTATGAGTGGTGAAAAGTGGTGGAAGGGTTCTGTGAAATAATGCGGGAATAGGGGTAACCCCTTTCTTATTTTGGGAACCCGCAAAGGGTTTCCCGAGGGGGAAAAATATGTTATACAGGATATCAAAAAGCAGACCCGGGAACGGTTCCAGAGATGACTCGCGGTGAGGGACAGTTACAGGCTTTTTAGGTTTTTTGAAGAGGAGGGTAAAGCAGGTGGTACAGGCGAAACAGGAGTTTTGAGGGTGGGCGGAAAAATTGGACAAAATTACAGTGATCGCAATCCCCTTACGTTCTTTTAAAATTTTGGTAAAAAAATCGGGAAAAAATTTTAGCAAAATGGCCAAAGGAAAAAGGAAAGCAACTATAATTCATGGGATCAAGGACCGCAGGGGGACCAACATACAGACCCAAAACAAATAAATAAAAAGTGTTTAAGGGAGTACTATGAGGAGCTTATGGGGAGGGTCACCAGTATCAGATCAGCCCAAACAAGCTTTCTAGACAAGTTGAAATTGCCGGGCATTGTCGGGGGGAGGACTTGGGCTACCTTAATGCGCCCATAGAGCTGGAGGGTTGATGTGCACGATTAAAGGTATCCAAGTAGTAAAGCACCGGGCCCAGACGGCATTACGGGGGGGCTTTTACAAACTTTTAGGCCACGATCTAGGAGAGGTACTTACCCAGGTGTTTGAGGAGTTCTTAGAAAAAAGAGGGTGATGTCTTCGTCAAATACAGCCCATATCAGGGTGTTACACAAGGAGGGGAAGGTCCGGATTGTCCTAGTCTTATAGGCCGATTTCATTAATCAATGTCGTATTAAAATATTTTCCAAATTAATGGCAAACAGACTAGAGCTGTATTCCCCAAAGTTAGGGGCCCACAACCAGAATGGATTCATAAAGGACGGTCGGGTGTGGTTTAATATCAGAACAGTATTAGCGGTATTGGACAGTTTGGAGGGAAGGAAGACAATCAAGGGTGCCCAGCTCTATTTGCCGTGGACGCCGAAAAAGGCGTTTGACAACGTGAAAATTTGGGCTTGGCTATATAAGGTCATGGCCAAAATGAACATACAAGGGAACTTTAGGGCTTTTACTGAAGCCCTATACGACCAACGATGGCCAAGAGTAAAAAATCCTGGTTTCCTTCAGATCCTATTTGGTTACAGAAGGGACACCCACAGGGATGCCCGCTTTCCCCATTACTATTTATTTTTGCACTGGAGCCAGTCATTAGATATTTAGTCTCTTCCGATTTCTTTGAGGGAAAAAAGTGGGCAGAGAGGAGGTCAAGTTATGTGCTTTGCAGATGACATGATGCTTTTCCTGAACTCACCAAGGGATCATTGGGTAAGGTAATTGCATTTCTGAATCAAGTGGGACCCCTTAGTGGGTATAAAATCAACATATCTAAAAGTCAGCTGCTTTTCTTAGTGTCAGGACCGCTCAGCGAGCGGGAGGTGGATCCACTGGTCACCGCTAGGAGTTGGCGTAACCTACGCCGGGGACCGGAGTCTAAGGGGCCCCTTGTCTTCACCGGAGCCCGCCGAAGGCAGGAAGGGCTTTGCTGCAGGGAATCCCCATGTTGCTACCCCCGACGCAGGGAACCCAGCGGTGACAGCCGGTGACGTAGGCACTGGAACACCCGGAGCGTGGTACTTGAATAGGCAGGACGGGCAAGGCAGGATGACAGGGCAGGAGCAGAAACGTAGGATGCAGAACAGTCAGAGGAAACGCCAGCAAAAGCAGGGCTAACGTTGCTAACGCAGGGACACAACCCAATTGGGCGCCCACGGCAGGAAGGGGATACCCATTTAAAACCAAAGCTCAAAGGCCAATAGGTGGAAAGGGAGCACCAATTGGGTTTGCAGCCCCTTTAAATCTAAAAAAGTGAAACCCCGCGGCCCCACTAGGGGCCGGCCCGGGGAAAATGGGTGCAGGCATAAGCAAAACCCTGCTCAGGGCCCTAAAGGGAGGAAGGGGAGGCAGCCAGGTAATTTGGGGGCCCCCGCCTTTGGGGGGCCCCTGGCTGGCCTGGGGCCGGGACGCCCCGGCCCGCGGAGGGGATTGGAGCAGCTGGGAGGGCGAGGTGACCGCGGGGGCCCTTTACAGTACCCCCCCCCTTGGGGCCCCCTTCTTTGCCCCCGGATTTCTATGAAAACGCGGAATGGAGGGGGAATTTTTTGATGTTTTTTTGGGGGCCCCCAGGCCCCCTCCCCTCGGGCCCATACCCCTTCCCCCAATCCCCCAAGGTAGAAAATTTCTTCCCCTCTAAAACGTTTTCATGCCGGATTTCTTTAATTCGTAAAATTATTTTGGGTTTAGGGGTTTGCCAAAAAAGGAACCACTTTGCAAAAGAAAAACCGTTTGGGAAAAAACCGGGTTTTCAGGAGGGGCACATGAAATGAATTGGGGTGGGGAGGGGGGGGAGGCAAAGCGGAGTTTGTAGGTTCCCGGGTTAATCTGTCGTAGAAAACGCTAAAAAGGCCCAAGATGCGGGGTTTTGCAAATTTTTTAAACTAGGCACTGGGAAAAGGGGGATTTTGTTTGGAGGAGAGCCAAATTTTCCCCAAAGGTTGGAAAAAGTAGGGCGCCCCTGCGTTTTTTGTCAGCTTGGGCCCCTTTAAAAGGGTTTGGCCGCATAACACAAAAATTTAAAACGGGGTGAGTCCCCAAAATTTTGAGAAATTTGTATGGTGTTTGGAAAGCGGAAATTTCCGAAGAGGCAGACAGGGGGCGGGGAAAGGCCAAAGGATTTTTGACCAAACACCCCCAAGAAGGGGGGAACTCCCCTGAGGACTCACAAGTGGGGTTGTTGTAGGCGAACTCCGCCCCAAGGGGAGCAGAAAAAACCCAATTTTTTTGCGGGCAGAAATAAATTGGGGCAGGTATTTTTAAAGGGCCCAGGTTGATCGTTTCCACTTGGCCATTGGGATGTGGGTGATAAAGATGAGAAATCCAAAAAAATTTTCCCACAGAGAGCAAAGGGCACGCCAGGAACGAGAGGTAAATTTTTACTCCTCTATCAGAGACGATGTTAGAAGGAAAACCCAAACCCAAAACGGAAAAATGTGTTTGAAAAAACCCAATGAAGCCAGTTTGGGAGCCGAAGAAGACCTGGCGGGGGTTGGGGAAATCCCCCATTTTGGGGAAAAATGGGGTCCCCCCGGACCCAGAAACCAAAAACCCCCTTTGAGGGGGGAAATCACCCACAAAGCCCCATAGCGAGGGGGCCCCATGGTTTTTGGGTTAGGGAAAAAGGCAACAGATAACCACGGGGTTCGAAGACGAGAGCTTTTACTTCGGGGCACAATTTAGGGCAACAGCCACAAAAACCCTTGACACCCAGGCAAGGGGGGGCCAAACCAAAAGGTGACGGCGATGGGCGGAAAACTTACTAGCCAGCATGCCCGGGCCACTTTGGGGGGCGGACCCCAGGGACAGAATGGGGTTTCCTCAGGGGGGGACGCCAAAGGTCTTTCCAAGGTGGTTTTCCCCCGCAACCTTTAGGGGTTTGGCGGCTTTTGAACCAGGGTTTGGGGGGATCATGTACTGTGGTTCGATTCAGATTTGGGAGGCATCTTTTTGCCCGGGAAAGAAAGGGCCCTTTGGGTTTTTTTTGCGCTGGCCCGGAAATGGGGGAAATGAAGTTGAAACGAGAGAAGAATAAGGACCAGGGCCTGTCGAGGATTCAAACGTTGTGCTGTTTGAAAAGGGAAAACAGGTTTTTTTTGATCCGTATAGATGGTCCCCGGATGTTTAAAACGCCCCCCAAAGATGCCGCCATTACCCAAAAGGCCCAATTTGATCGCCCGAAAAATTTTTGTCCCAATGGAGTAGTTTTTTTTCCGCCCGGGAAGAAGGGTTTTTAGAAGAAGGGCCCCGGTGGGCAATTTGCCCCTTTGGGATTTTTTTGTTGAAAAGGGCAGCTCCCGGCCCCCGATGAAAGGGGCATCAACTTCCCGAAAGAAGGGGCTTTTCCGGGGTTTGGGCGGTGAAGCACAAGGGGGGAGGCAAAAGGGTGCCTTTTTCCGGGCCCAAAAGGGCCCTTTAGCCCCCGAGGTCCATAACGAGGGTTAAAAACCCTTTTTTTGGTTTAGAGGGCAATAGGAGCTTAAAGAGGAGGGGAAAAAAAAAGGGAATAAAAAAAGGCGGGGAAATAGTTGGGGGAACCCCATGAACCGCCTTTGGGTTTGCTCGAAAACCCAAGGACGGGGCCTTTCAATACTGCCGAAGGGTTTTTTTTGGATCCATTAGAAGACCCTTTTCCCGAGATTATTTTCCCCAGGAATGGAAACGGTTCCCTTTAAATAGACACTTCTAAATTGGGGTAGAATGGTTGGCTAAGGCGGGGGGAGTACCAAGAACATGACCCGTGGGATTTTTCATTTCCCGGGGAGTTTGAATCAAGATGTGTCCAAGGGAGAAAAAGTAAAAAGGGTAGAGAATTCGGAAGATTTCGTTTTTTTAATTTTAGGGAAAAACAGCGGGGGGGGAAATTTCAAAAGGGCCCCAAAAAAGGATTTACAAGATATTCCCTAAAAGCCCATTGGGTGTTAAAAGGGGTCTTCCCCTTGTTCCCCCCCCCCGCGTTTTAAGGATAAGAAAATTTTAAAGGCCCCCGGGGAAACGAGCTTGAGGGAAAATGTGGCTCCCCCGGGTCCGAAGAGGCCCCCGGGGAAAACCCAAAGGCAATGGGTTTCGATTTTTTATAGTGATCTTATTGAGGCCTCGATGTCCAAAGCAACCCGGGCCCCAAGGACCCTTTTCTTTCGACAAAAAAAGAAACCCGCCCCCCGGGGAGATGAAGACTTTCGGGGTAAAGCCCCTTTTCCAGATTTTTTGATTAAAAAGGGCCCCACAGGGCCCCGTTTGGCCGGGCAAGGGGTACACCTTTCCCCCCGGGGAGGGGTAGATCCTTTGGTGCAGCTCTATTTGGGGCAAAGTTTGGGGCGGTGAAAGGGGAAAAAAATTCTGCCTGTTTTTGCAGAAAAAGGGCCGCAAACTCCCGGTAGTGGCAAAGGGAAGGGCCGATGTAGCAGGAACCGGGGTGGAAGAAGGGGAGAGGGAAACCCCCCAAAAACGTGGGGGGGTTTCCGTAGGTGCCGCAATAAACGGGGGGTGGCACCGGTGCCCCAACGAGGACCCTTTGCCCCCCTTTTTAGTCAATGATGGGGGCTGTGGTTTCCCCAGCCCCAAAGGGAAACCCCAAGAGGAAGGGACTTTGGGAAACATGGCAAAAACAAGGGGAAAAAGAATCTTTTCCCCGTGTAGTACTCCTAACGCAACTTTAAGGGGCTGCGTTTCGGGGGGTTTGGTTCCAGGAGGGATTTTCCCATTTGGGAAACGGAAAGAAAGGGTTCCAAGGGGAAACACTGGGGCCGGGACCTATCCCCCCAAAAAGCAGATGGATTGGGAAAAATTTCCCCCCACCCCCGGTTCCCCAAAGGCGGGAAAAACGAAGGGAAGAACCCGGGGGAAGCGTTTTCGTGACCCATTTCCAAAAAAGGGGGGGGGTCAAAAAAAAGGGGGAGAAAGGGGGAAAAATTTCCTTTCCCAGGTTTTGCCCCCTCCCCGAAGCCCAGGCTCTGTAGTTTCCCGGGGCGCAGGGGGCACTCCCCAAAGAGTTTATCTTGGGAAAAACAGTAGAGGCAGAAATCCTTGGGTTTCCCCCCGGGGAGTCTTTTCCCTCCTCGACAGGGGGGCCCTTCCCAACCCTTTCTTTGGGGTCAAATTTTTTCCCATTGGATGCGGGAAGGCTGCAGGGGACCGGGAAAACAGGTGCAAAGGCGGGACTTTCCACGGGGGCGATTTAATTTCACCCCCTTTAAGCCCAACCTCCCGTTTTACGTTCTGAGGAAAAAGGATTTCGGCGGGGGGGCCAAGGGGAAGAGGGGGCGTCCAGGTGGGGGGGCAGGTCAACCCCCCCAAATTCAAACCTTAATAAACCGGGCCCAACCCCCCCCCCGAAGGTTGCGACCCCCGGGGCCAGTTTTTTCCCGGCAACTTGAGGATAGAGTCCGGGAAAAGAAAAGGATCCCGTCCCCCTGAGGGGTCCCCCTTTTCGGAGACGAAGAAGGGCCAAAAAGGCAGCAGAAGGGGCCGTCCCGGCCCCATTTAAATACCTTGCGGGAAAGGGGGACGAATTGTAGATTTTTTTTGTCAGCGGCCCCCCGTTTCCCCCAGAGGGGGTCCCCCAAAGGAATTTCTTCACCGGGGAGGAAAAGAAAAAATTTAAAGGGCCAAATTTTTCCCCAACAGTGGCGGAAATTTGGTTTTTGCCAGAAAACCACGGGGATCGTGCACGGTTTTAGGAAAACCACGGCCCGGGCCCTTGGGGTCCCCCTAGTAGCGAGGGGGGCAGAGGCAAGGGGGCGGGGGGGAATGCTAGAAAGCGCGGGGACCCAAGGAGAACCGGGAAAAAAGGGAAGGGGCCGGAGCCGGGGCCCCCGGTGGTTTTGGGGGTCCCAGCCGCAAGGGTTTTGGAGGGGGCGAAGTGTTGCCCCTTTCGGCGTCCCCCGGGGCGTTACTTTTTAGGGCCCCGAGGCCTTTTGTGTTGGTAAACGGGGTTTAAACGGCGGGGGTCCATGGCCCAAATTTTACTGTCGGAATTTTCCGCGAGCGGGGGGTGGAAAAAACTGGTAAACCCTTGGAGTTTGGGGTAACCCACGGGGGAAAAGGAAATCTAAGGGGCCCCTTGTCTTCACCCGGGGGCCGCCCCAAGGCAAAGGGCGGGCTTTGGGTTTAGGGGGAACCCCCCGGGCGTAAACCCCAGCGGGCCCCGCGGGGAAGCCGAAGCCCGGGGGGCCCTAAGCAAGGAAACACCCCGGGGCGTGGTAATTTAAAAAGGCGGAAGGGCAAGGGGAAAGGGCCCGAAAGGGGAGGAGCAGGATAGGAAAACAGAAAGGGCAGGGAAACGCCCGCAAACGCAGACAACGTTGCTAAAACGGGAGGGGGGGGCCCCCAACCCCCTTTGGGGGGCCGACGGCGGAAGGGCCCCTACCCTAAAAAGCCCGGGGGGGGGCCCTAGGTGGAAAGGGAGCACCCAATTTTGGGCAGTCCCTTTAAATCTTTAAAAAGGTTTTTTGCCCCTGGGCCCAATTTGTGGCCGGCCGGGGAAAAAAATGCAGGCCCAAGCAAAAAGGGATATCATGGCGGAAGGGGGAAGCTGGAATTTCAGCCAAAGGGAAGTAGTGGCCAGGGCATGCTGGGGGCTGGCTGCCCAGGGCCCGGAAAGCCCGGGTTCGGGTTGCCGGGCCCGGGGGATGGTTTGGGAGAGTGGGGGGGCGATTTACCGGGGCGTTACCAAATTAGGGACCCTGGAGCAGGGGAAAATTTTAAAATGGGTTTTGGTGGTCTCTTTTTCCTTGACCTATTTGGGGGGAAAAAAAATTTGGAAAAAAGAACTTTTTTTATTATCAATTGAACAAAGGGCCCCTTTTATAGATAAAAAATGGAAAAGTTGAAAAGGGGGGGGTGCATTGCCCTTATATTATTTTGGTTTGGGGCGCAGCGATAAAAAAAGAAAGGGTTTTTCTGCTTAAATTAAAACTTGCAAAATTTTCCCCTTTCTGAAAAATAAGGATGTCCCGCAATTTTTTTAAAATTTTTTTGGGGGGGGGGTTTCCAAGAGGTCTAGGTTTTTTATAAATTAAAAAATTTGTTTTTCCCAAATTTTGGCCGGGGGGGTTTTAAATTTCCCCAAAATTTTTGAATGTTTAAAATTTTGCGGCGTTGGTGCGCCATGGAGGGACGGCATAAACGAGAGCTATACTCTCTAAAATTTTTCATTGGAAAAGGGGGCTGGGTAGGGCCCGGAGAAATAAATTTGGCCCCTTACCCCCCGGGGGGTTAGAGGGTCTTCCCCCCCATGTTAAAAAAAAGTGTGGGGCCCGAGACACCATTTGGGAAGGGGAGTCCCCGGGGCCTTTTCACTTTGCCCGGTTTCATTTTTGTAAATTTTCCCCCAATTTGGGGAAATTTCCCCCCTTTAGGCAGGGAAAGGAAAAAAAAGTTTTTCAAAGAATGGAAAAAAGTAAAAATATAAGATGATAGGAGAATTTAAACAATGAGGGAGGTTTAAAAGGTTAAAGACCCTGGGAAGAAAGGGAAAAAAAAAAGGGTTAGGGAGGGACAATCTTCCCAAATTTTGGCAAATGATGGCCTTTTGTAAGCTAAAATTAAAAAAATTTTGCGGCAGCAAAAGGGCCCAGGCATATTTGGGTTGATCTGGTTTAAAAGGGCAGGGTCCCCTGTTTGGTTTTCCCCCGTCCATGATTTACCGGAGATTATGTGACAGAGTGCAAAAACACCCAATTTAAAGGAAACCCGTTTTTTTTTTCGTGGGAAAGGGGGGTGAGGACCCCCAGAAACCCCAAAAAAATTTAGAGCAGGGTGGGGGAAAATTTAAACTTTTATTTTTAACGAAAACTGGGGGAGAGTTCTTACGCTTGGTCACAAAGCCACTTTAATGCGTTTAAAAAATTTTTCCGTTAAGAAATGCCCCGGGACTATTCCTAGGGGGGAAAATCCCCAAAAAAAAGCTAAGAAGGCTGCCTGTTAAAATGCATATGGGATTGCCCCCAAGCTAAAACAAAAATTTGGGGGAAATTCTGTTCTGATTAGAAAAGGTGTGGGAATGTGGAAGGGTGCGGAGTGTCCAAAAAGCACGGGTCCTTTTCCCCTTTTATCCTTTTAAGGGGAAAAATTTGGACAAGGGGAGAATTGTTAAAAAATTCCAGGACGTGAAAACCCCTTATTTTTGGGCGCTAAAAGTGTATCCTAAGAAATTGGGTTTGGGGGAGAGTGTCCCCCAAAAGGGTGAAGCCCAGCCCATTATCAAAGTTTGCCCAACCTAGTTTGGATTGAGGCGGGGGAAAAAAAATTAAAAAGGGTCTTTTTTCTGAGAAGTTTTTTAAAAAATGGAAGAGTTTTTTTAGTTAAAACTTTTTCCGGGTTAAGAGGTTGGGCGTGATTTTATACTTTCGCAATTTTGTTCTACCTCGGGAAAAATTGCTGGAATTTTGGGGAGAAATAAAAGGTTAAAGGGATGATACATGGGCGGGAAAAAGTTTTAAGGGGTTTTCTAAGAAAAAGGGTTTCAAAGGGGGGAATTCCCCCAATGGGGAGGTGATCTTATTTAAAAATTCCTTTTAAGAGGAAAAAAGTGAATTTCAAATATTTTTGGGGGCAATTTTTTTCCCTTTCCGGGGGGTTGGGGGGGGTGGTTGGGGGGGGGCTTTATAGGGGGTTTTTTTTAATATTGGCCGGGTTTTTTTTATGGGGTGTTTAAAAAAAAATTAAATGGAGAAATGTAACGTTAAAGGAAATATTTAACTTTAACATATTGAATTTTTTATGTATATGGCGATTTTTGTTTGTAAAAAGGGTGAATTTTCTTTCTCAAAAAAAAAATCACGTTAAAAAAAAAAAAAAAAAAAAAGGGTATGTTTGGGGCTTCCGTAAAAACAATGACCCCAAAACATACAGCCCAAAGGGGGAAAAAAGGAATGGCTCAAAAAGAAACATTTAAGGAATGGAGTTGGGGGTAGCCCGTCTCCAGACCCTTTCCCCCAAAAAAAATTGGGAAAGGAGGGAGTCAAAGCTATGAGTTGCCCAGGACGCCTCAACTCTTTATAATTTAAAAGAAGGATCTGTGGTTAAAGTTCACACAGGTTTTGCAGGGGGTTTAATTTTCCCCCCGCAATTTAAAGGGTTGTGACCCGGGGGCGGGGCGGGGGGGCGGGGGAAAAAGAGCGTGGGGCCGGGACTTGTCCCGGGCCCCTAGACTTGAATTTTCCAGCGGCGGAATAACTCTGCAATTTAAATTTTAAAAATGGGCAATTATCTCCCCGGCCCGGGGCTTCGCCGGGGCGGGGAGGGAGGAAAGAAAACCCCTAGTTTTCTTAGGGGAAAATGTGAATTACCGTAATGAATTTGGGGTTTTCGGCCCCTAATTTGGCCCCTATTGGGGGAAAATTTGGAGAAATAGGCCCCTTTTTTTAAACCGTTTTGGGAAAATGCCTGATAGAGGGTGGAGCAAAATTCCCTAACATTGCGGGAAAAAACATATCAACTACAAAAAAAGCCCAAAAATGCCTTTTTGGGCTTGCCCAAAAAGGGTTTTAACCCCCAAGTAATTTTAAATCTTGCGCCCCGAGGGATCAAATATTTTTTCATGCAAGAAAACAAATACAAATTTTTTTTAATTTATAAATTTTGATTTTTCTGGAATTTTTTTTTGGGTATTCTATCTTCAATGTTCAAAATTTAATACCCCTTTAAAAAATTTTAGATGTTCCGTCTTTTTCATTGGGGGAAAAAATTCAAATCACACAAAAATCAAAGAGTTTTTTTCCTTCAAGGGATAGGGGGCCCCCAGTTAGGAGGGGATAAAAGGCCCCCCTTAGGCAGGGTAAAAATAAAGGGCCTCTTTGGGAAAGGGTTTTATGTTCCCCCAAACCCGGTATATAAAATTTTTTCCCCAGTAAAGGGAGGTTATATGTAGGCCCAAGGGCAGGTTTGTGTTTTGTAAAGTATGTACATTATAATATATATATAAAAAATAATAAAAATATAAAATGCCCTCACTAAGCAAGTAACAGCCCTTAAAAAAAAAAAACAATAAAAAACCCATTTCCCCCTGCCCCGCTTTTAAAAAAACGGGCCCCCTTTTTTTTTCCTTTCCCAAAAATGGCAGCTCTTTCGAAAACCCCAAAGGGTTTTGCAGCCCGGGGGAAAGGGGCGGGGGGAAAGGGCATTAAAAAGCGTGGGCCCCCTGGTTTTTGCCAGTTTTTTTCGAAAAAAGCGGGGCCCGGTTTTCGGTTTTTTTGGGCCGTGCCGATAAATTTATTGTAAAGGGAAGCGATGAAAATGTTGTAAATCCCCCAGGCCAAAAAACAAAACGGAGAAAAAACCAAAATGTGGAGATACATTTTTTTTTCCAATTTTAAAGGGCCTTTTTGGGGTTTTTGTTTTAATCCCTTTTTTTCGCTGTTTTAGGATCCTAAAAAGCCGAAAAAACCCATTGTTTTTCATTGAGTGGAGGGGAAAACCTTTAAGGGGGGATTTAAAATGCTTGTTTTTAAAAAGGGATTTTCGAGCACAAATTTTGCCACGTTTTGCGTTTATATGTGAAAGAAAATTCGCAAATTGGGAATTATGGTAATTATACTTTTTCCCAGAGAGCTAAAGAATTTTGGGATCGTCTCCCCGTGGGGAAAAATTTCCATCGTATATTTCCCCGGGGAGAGAAGTGAAAATATGAATTGGTTTAAAGCCCTTTGCGTGCTGAAGTAAAATGGGCCAAAAGGGGGGGAAAAACCCCCCTGTGTTGCCCCCTGTGAACTAATAAGGTTTACAGCCTGGGGTGGTTCTCCCCCCAAAAATCCTCTTTTGAAACACCAAATTAAATTATTCAAATCCGTGAAAAAATGCCCCCTTGCCCCCCTTTAAAGCCCGTTTTTTAAAGCCCCAAACCCCTTTTTGGGGCCCGGCCCGGACTAAATGAATTTAAAGAGGGGCATCCCTTTGGTGGATAGCCGTGTGGGATTTATTTGGCCCCCAAAATTTTAAAAACCCCTTTTAAAAACAAAGATATTTTTTTCCCAAATCAATTTGACAATTTTCCCCCCTTTAAAGCCCGTTTTAAAAAGCCCCCGAAAATTTGGGGGCCAGGTGGATAAATGAAATTTTTATGAGGGGGATCTCTCTTTTGTTTTGGGGCAAGGTGTGGGATCAGTTTCCCCAAAATCCCCCTTTTAAAAAACCTTTTTTAAAAAAAACAAATTAAATTTTTTCCCAAATCAGTGAAAACGGCCCCCTCCCCCTTTAAAAAACCCCGAATAATTTGGGGGCCGCGGGGCTAATTTTAATTTGATGAGAAAAACATCCCCTCTTAGTGTTTATGGGGTGTGGTCAAATGGCCCCAAAGTCATTTCCCTTTAAAAAAAGAGTTACGTATTCAAAACCCTTTAAAAATTTCCCCCTTTTTTAAAGACGTTTTTAAACCCCGAACCCCTTTGGTTTTAGGCCCGGGAAAAAATGAAAATTTATTGGGGAGCAAAACCAAATTGGTGTTAGGCAGTGTGGAAACATTGGCCCCAAAATTTCCCCTTTTTAAAAACCCTTTAGGGTTTTGAATTTATTTCCATTTTATGCCAAACCCCTTTAGTGTTTTCCCCAGCTGGTTTTTAGCTGCTTTCCTTTGGGCCCCATTGGTTTACTTTTTGAAGTGAGAAGTTTTCCATTTTTTATCCCTTTTAAAAAAAAAAAAATAAATTTTCTCTGTGAATAACAAACCCCAAATTCCCGCTTTTGTACAATATCCAAATTCCCCCTTTGGGGAGGAGCGAAGATGCCCGGATTCAAAAGGGGGATTTCTTTTAAAGCAGTTAGCAAGAGTGGTTTTGGGAAAGGGGGAATGAGTTCAAAGTTAAAGTGAGAGGAAAGTACCCGTCCGAAGCTAATCCCCACCGGCCCCGGGGGATGTATCGCCCCTCCGGGTAGGTTTCCGGGCTTTTCGAAAATCTGGAAATCACAAGAAAACCCCAAACTGCCCAAGGGAAAAAAAGCTCCCAAAAGCTTGCCCGGCCCGCCCGGGGGTTGCTCCCACCGAGGTCGTGTGCCTTCTTTATGGATGGGGGTGTGAAATTTTCAGTAGTTTTTTTGAAAAATCACTCTTTGTTCTCTTACAAGATTCCCATATTTTTGAGACTATTTGACAAGTTACAGTGAGCGCTCGGGGGTCGGCTGCAGCATTAGGGAGAGGTGTAGCCAGGGCTGCCGTCAGTCATCTATTAACCGTTTCAGGGCCCAATACAGCCAAATCAAATGTGGCCCCCACCCATTACTACTTTTATAACATTACTACTATTTTATAACATGTCAGGGGCTCCCTTTTAGATTAGGGATCCTGACAGGAGTACTGCCCTATTGGCACCCTGGTGTCTCTGCACAGCCAGTCTCTGCTGCAGCATAGGTGCCAATATATAATCCTTACTGTGAGCAGGGGGACATCCATTGTGTGCACACACTGTAGATCGCAGCGATGCAATCGGATGGCATCGTACGATGTAGGTCAGTGCTGTTGCACAAGGGGTTGTTCCCAAGACGTCGTCTGATCCTGCAGAAACCTTCACATTCAGGCTAAACTACCAATGAATGGAAGATGTGGGCGGACACCATGTGGGCAATGGGATTTGGGAGTCTGGAAGGCTCGACCAACAGGGAGCAGGGGCAATGCCGGGGTTTAGGGGCTAACTGTGGGGGAGGACACGGGAAAGAAAAGGGTGGGGCAATGCCAGTGCGGGGGCAGTTTTGGTGCAGCTTCACATAGCCAGACGCGGGGTGGTGGCTGAGGATTCCTGTAGGTGTCTCTTGTCCTCAGGGTAGAGGCACAGCCAGCAGCGCTCCTAGCTGATATGAGGTGAAGCAGGAGATGCCCGTCATCCGGACAGAAGGAGCATCCAGGCTGAAGTCATGGCTTGGTGCATGAGCTTGTACTGCTCCAACCCGGACATTCAGTAATGTTCTACATACACCACATACAATACAAATGGATATATTATTATGAACACTGTCAAGGTCTAAAACTTTGTTGCCCATAGCGACCAGAGATCGTAGCGACCTAAGCCCCTAGCGACCCGGAGCCCCTAGCGACCCGAGATCGTAGTGAGTAGCGACCCGGGGCCCCTAGCGACCAGAGCCCCTAGCGACCAGAGATCGTTAGCGGGCCAGAGATCGTAGTGAGTTAGCGAACCGGAAGCCCCTAGCGACCAGAGATCGTAGTGAGTAGCGACCGGAGCCCCTAGCGACCAGAGCCCCTAGCGACCAAAAGATCGTATTGAGTAGCGACCGGAGCCCCTAGCGACCAGAGCCCCTAGCGACCAGAGATCGTAGCGAGTAGCGACCGGAGCCCCTAGCGACCAGACCACCTAGCGACCAGAGATCGTAGCGAGAAGCGACCGGAGCCCCTAGCGACCAGAGATCGTAGTGAGTAGCGACCGGAGCCCTAGCGACCAGAGATCGTAGTGAGTAGCGACCGGAACCTAGCGACCAGAGCCCCTAGCGACCAGAGATCGTAGCGACCAGAGATCGTAGCGAGTAGCGACCGGAGCCCCTAGCGACCAGAGCCCCTAGCGACCAGAGATCATAGCGACCAGAGATCGTAGCGAGTAGCAAACGGAGCCCCTAGCGACCAGAGCCCCTAGCGACTAAGCTCTAGCGACCAGAGCCGTAGCGACCAGAGATCGTAGCGACCAGAGATCGTAGCGAGTAGCGACCGGAGCCCCTAGCGACCAGACATCATAGCGACCAGAGATCGTAGCGAGTAGCGACCGGAGCCCCTAGCGACCAGAGATCATAGCGACCAGAGATCGTAGCGACCAGAGATCGTAGCGAGTAGCGACCGGAGCCCCTAGCGACCAGAGCCCCTAGCGACCAGAGCCTGTAGCGACCAGACCCCCTTGCGACCAGAGCTCGAAGCGACAAAAACGTGCGATACGACCAGAGCCCTAGCGACCAGAGCCCTATGACCAGAACGTAGCGACCCGAGCGCGTAGCCCCTAGCGACCAATCAGAGCCCCTAGCGACCAAAGCCCGTAGCGACCAGCTCGTAGCGACCAGAGCCCCTAGCGACCAGAGCTTGTAGCCCCTAGCGACCAATCAGAGCCCCTAGCGACCAATCAGAGCCCATAGTGACCAGAGCCTTTAGGCTATGTTCACACGGCTTAACTGTGGGACGTAATTATGCACTTCGCCGGCCCATTGACTTGCATTACCAGCGGCGTATACGCGCCGCTGGTAATTCACATGTCACTTCTCTCCCCGCTCGTCGTATTCGCCGAGCAGGGAGAGGAGACGTAATCCATAGTTCTCTATGAGAACTGTGAATTACCGTAATGAATGGGCCGTGTTCAGCCCGTAATTTGCGCACTCTGGCGTGTAATTACGGACCGAAATACGGCCCATTTTAAGCCGTGTGAACATGGCCTTAGAGGGAAGCCAGCACAGAAAGGCTTTGGGCCACATGTATGAAAACTGTCTAGGTCTAAAATGCTTTGTTGCCCATAGCAACCAATCAGAGCGCAGCTTTCACTTCATATAGTGCTCTGGAAAAATGAAAGCTGCGCTGTGGGAAACAAAGCATTTTAGACCTAGACAGTATTCATACATGTGGCCCAAAGCCTTTCTGTGCTGGCTTCCCTCTAAGGGCCGGTTCACACGGCTTATTCAAGCTGTAATTGCAGGACGGATTTCGCCCGCAATTCCGGCTTGAATAAGGGGCGGGGCGGGGGCGCAGCTCCCCGGCCCCATAGACTTGCATTATCCACTGCGCGTATCCCGCCTGGATAATGTGCATGTCACTTTCTCCCCCCGCGGCGGATTCGCCGAGCGGGGAGGAGCGAAGGAATCCACAGTTCTCTATGAGAACTGTGGATTACCGTAGTTACTGGGACGGATTCCAGCCATATTGGAGCGCAAATACGGCGCGCAGTACGGGTCCAATCAGTCCCAGAATAAGCCGTGTGAACGGCCCCTAAAGGCTATGTTCACACAGCGTCTTTCAGGCCATATTTTGGGGTGTAATTGCATTGTAATACGCCTGAAATGCGCCCCACAGTTACAGTAATCCATGGCTCTCATAGAGAACTATGAATTAAGCCCGTCTTCCCCTGGCCAGTTCATACTTCTAATTACTCGGCATCTTGCGGCGCACATAGGTATGAGCCACAATAGGCTGTGTGAACATACCCTAACACTGGTAATGAATCAGTAATTTACCAACACACAGGCTGCATACTTTGGGTATGTTCACATAGCGTTTTTTTTAAGTGTAAATTTCGGCTCTTCTCCAAAAATCCGGTCCTATAATTTAATTTTACATCTAGAAATGTCTCCAGAATCCCAGTCACTATAACCCGTTATATTATTACATCTAGAAATGTCTCCAGACCCTTCTCCAGAATCCTGGTCACTATAACTTGTTATATTATTACATCTAGAAATGTATCCAGACCTTCTTCAGAATCCTGGTCACTATAACTTGTTATATTATTACATCTAGAAATGTATCCAGACCCTTCTCCAGAATCCTGGTCACTATAACTTGTTCTATTATTACATCTAGAAATGTATCCAAACCCTTCTCCAGAATCCCAGTCACTATAACTTGTTCTATTATTACATCTGGAAATGTATCCAGACCCTTCTCCAGAATCCCAGTCACTATAACTTGTTATATTATTACATCTAGAAATGTCTCCAGACCCTTCTCCAGAATCCTGGTCACTATAACTTGTTATATCATTACATCTAGAAATGTATCCAGACCCTTCTCCAGAATCCCAGTCACTATAAGGTTATGTCCACACTGCACAGGATTACGATCGTATCTCCGGCGCTTTTCGTTTTTTAAAAGCGCCGCAAATACGATCGTCAGTGTGGTGCCATAGACGGCAATAGAAAAGACGAGTTGCTGTCTACACAGCTCGTCTTTTCTCTGCCCGTCTTTCGGCAGCGGCGTATTATACAACATGTTGTATAATACGCCGATGCTTCTAGTTTTTTTTGTCTTCTTCTCATACAATGCTAGTGTATGGGGGGCGTCGGGAAAACGAGAAGCGGCCGCGGCTTGTGCACAAAGCGTGACAAAAGCCGCGGTCCTGTATCAGAGAAAAAACGGCCGCTTTTGGGGCCGTTTTTTCTCTGATGCAGTGTAGACATAGCCTAACTTGTTCTATTATTACATCTAGAAATGTATCCAGACCCTTCTCCAGAATCCTAGTCACTATAACTTGTTATATTATTACATCTAGAAATGTATCCAGACCCTTCTCCAGAATCCTGGTCACTATAACCTGTTATATTATTACATCCAGAAATGTATCCAGGCCCTCTCCAGAATCCTGGTCACTATAACTTGTTATATTATTACATCTAGAAATGTCTCCAGACCTTTCTCCAGAATCCTGGTGACTATAACTTGTTCTATTATTACATCCAGAAATGTCTCCAGACCCTTCCAGAATCCCGGTCACTATAACTTGTTCTATTATTACATCCAGAAATGTATCCAGGCCCTTCTCCAGAATCCCGGTCACTATAACTTGTTATATTATTACACCTAGAAATGTATCCAGACCCTTCCAGAATCCTGGTCACTATAACTTGTTATATTATTACATCTAGAAATGTATCCAGACCCTTCTCCAGAATCCTGGTCACTATAACTTGTTCTATTATTACATCTAGAAACGTATCCAGACCCTTCTCCAGAATCCCGGTCACTTAATTTTTTATTATTAACTAGAAAGTTCCAAGCCCTTTTCTCCAAATCCGGTCACTATAACTTGTTTTTATTACATCTAGAAAAAACCAGCCCCTTTTCCCCAGAATCCTGGTAAAATTTTTTACCTGTTATTTTATTAATTAAAAAAATGTACCCAGCCCTTCCCCAGATTCGGGTTTATAACTTGTTATATTTTTACATCTAGAAATGAAAACCGGGACCCTTCCCCAAAAAAATCCGGGTCACTTAACTGTTATATTATTACATTGGAAAATGTCCCAACCCTTCTCCAGAACCCTGGTCCCTTTAAACGTGTTTTTAATCTTTACTAATATGCCCTAAAAAGGTTCCCCATAACCTCTCCCCTCCTTACTTCTTCCCCTTAATCTCCAGTTCTCCCCAGCAATTCCGCCCCTCACAGGCCCTTTTCTTGCCCCCCTCCCCAAGTCCTCACACAACCGTCCCCAAAGCTTCTCTGTGCCTCCCCCAATCTGGACTCACTCCCCCAAACCAAGGATCTTTCCCTTTCAGTGCTCAAGGAACCCTAAAAAACCCCCTTTAGGATACCCTAAACCCAAATTTCCCCACAATCAACCCCCCCCCCAAAATTCTATAATGTTTTTCCCCCGTTTTTGGCGGGGGGTCCCGCTTTTGGGGGGGCCCCTCCCGCCCCCCGGGGGATTTGGGCTTCCTCCGCCGCTGCAGGCGGGGGGGGCCCCTTTTAAATTCGCGGTGCAAGGTGCGCTGGTGCGCTACTCTTGCGCCGGGCCCGCCCCTACAGGGGGTGAAGCGGCCGCAGGGGGCCGCTCACCCGCCCGCGGTCCCCCACTGTGCGGGGAGGAGGCAGGAGGGTCGCTCCCCCCCCCCTCTCCTGTATGTCCGGGCGGTGTGTGCGGCACATTACAGGTCGCCCCCGGGGGGGAAAAGTGCCGCGGCTGCAGGGGATGACGCCGGGCTGCTTCCTTTCCCCTGCGCCACTGAAGAGATGGGCGGAGCGGGCCGCGCTGGGGGCCCTGGTAAGGTAAGTGGTTTTATTATTTTATTTTTATTGCTTTAGGGGGCTCTCCCTGGTAAGAGAGGGTTACCTGGCAAAATGGGGGCATACCTGGCAAAAATGGGGGCACTACCTGGCAAGGGGGGGGCACACCTGGCAACAAAAAAAGGGGCACTACTGGCTAAAGATGGGGGGGCAGTACCAGGGTAAAAGATGGGGGCACACCTGGCAAAAAGGGGGCACTACCCGCAACAGGGGGGCATCCCTGAACAGGGGGGAAAACACTGGCAACAGGGGGACATCTACCTGGCAAAAGATGGGGGCATCCTGGTAAAGAGGGGGCACTATGGCAAAGAGGGGACATTACCTGGCAACGGGGGGACATTCCTGGATCAGAGGGGGGACTACCCGGCAAACAATGGGGGCATACCTGGAAACAATGGGGGCACTACCTGGGAACAATGGGGGCATCCTGGCAACCAATGGGGGCATACCTGGCAACAATGGGGGCAATACTGGCAAACAAAGGGGGCACTATGGCTAAAAGATGGGGACTACGGCAACAATGGGGGATCCCGGCAAACAAAGGGGGGGCCTACTGGCTAAAAATGGGGGCACTTACCTGGCAAAAAGGGGGCCCTACCTGGCTAACAATGGGGGCCCAACCTGGCTAAAAAAAGGGGGGCACCTATGGCTACAAAGGGGGGATTACTGGCTAAAATTTGGGTTACCGGTACAGGGGGCATCTCTTGGTACAAGGGGGGGATCACCCGGCCCGTAAGGGGCATATGGTTTGGGGGGTACTACTGGTTTAAAGGGGATCTACCCGGCTTTTTCCAAAGCCCTTATGCTTGGTGGAGTGGGTGTGGTTTTTGAAGGGGTGGCTACCCCAAGATGGGGTGTCCCTGCAAATTTTTGCTAGCGCGCCCCCCTAAGTCTTGCTTTTTCATTTTCAAAAAATTGGCAACTATGACTATCTGCCCCCCACCTTTTTTCTTTCCTCCTTCCCTTTTGATTGTAAGCCTGGAAGGAGGGTTTCCCCTCTCCTTGTACATTGTTTGTCATTTTCTCCCCATTTTTACTTTGTTTTGTCTTTGTTATGTATGTAACCCCCTTTGGATGCGGGCCCCGCAAAAAGGGTATGTGCGACGGCGTCCTGGATTTGTTTTTGTTTTCAATGCATAAAGGTCAAGAAATTGAATGTCAATTCTTTTGACCCATCCCCCTTAACGCAATGCAAAACATTGTAAAAATGTATAGGCTGAACGACAATGTATTTTAATTAATCAATGGATCCCACTTTGAACTATCTTAATAGCGCTTTAAAATTTAAAAACCCTACATTTTAGCCCCATAATATCTTTGTAAACATAAAAGCATTTCCCTTGGGCTGTTACAGGCGTTTTTTTGGGCGAGGTTTTGGACAAGGTTTTTTAAGCGTTTTCCCGCCCAAAATTCCCAAAAAGCTTCTAAAACGCCCAGTTAATTTCTTTTTCCTTGTAAAAAACCCGTTTTAGTTACACCGCGGGGTTTTTTCGCGTTTTTTGGGCAAATGAAAAGAAGTGTCATGTCAGTTCTTGAAGCGCGTTGTAGGCGTGGTTTTCGGTGCGGTTTTTAGCGCGGTTTTGGTGCGTTTTTGGCGCGGTTTTTGTCCTGGCTATTAATTTATATGGGTTAAAACCTTGTCGAAAACCTCATCCAAAACCTGATCAAAGCCTCGTTAAAAACCTCGTCTGAAGAAGCGTGTTTCAGACGAGGTTTTGGGGCATGTTCACACGGCGGTTTTGACCGCGGTTCTCGCGGCCAAAACCTCGTCGAACCTCGCCACAAACTCGCATCTCCTGACGCGGGTTTGCGGCGCGGGTGCTGGGCGTGGTCTCGGCGCGGGTGGGGCGTGGTTTGGGACGTGGCTTGTGTCGAGGGTTTGCCCCCATGCAAGTTAATAGCAGGGGGCAAACCGAGCCGCAGCCCAGCCGCACACCACCCGCGGCAACGCCCGCGGCAGCACCGCGCAGCTGCCGCACAGAGCACTCCCTGTCAAGAATTGACCGGAGAGTTCTTCACACGCGCGGGTTTGGCCGCGGCCAAACCTGCGGCGTGTGAATATTAACGCGGTTTCCCATAGGAAACCATGTTAATAAACTAGGCGCGATTTGGCCTCGGTTTTGGCCGTGGAAACGGCGTCGGAACCCGTGGCCATAACCGCGGCCAAATCCGTCGTGTGAACAGGGCCTTGATGTGGTTTGGACGAGGTTTTGGGCGGAAACGCTCCGAAAACCTCGTCCAAAACCTCATTCAAAAACGCTGTGTGAGCATGCCCTTACAGCAAGCTTCTGTGTGGAAGAAATAGGAGCAACCGTTCCTCAGAAGTGGAAAAAATGTTCCAGGTTTCCCACATGAAAATAGCATTGGTAACAACTGACTGATTTGCTGTGACGTCTGATATCTGCAGTTCGGTAATACATGTATTTTCTTTATATTTTGCAGCGCTTCTACTGTTTGCCGGGATCGTTTTGATTGAAAGTGAAGAAACAGAATATGCGTCTGTCTCTTCAAATATTACTTTTTACTTTAAGCCATGTACACCCGGCAAAGTGCAGAAGATTCTCTATCAAAACAATTTTGTTACTGTGAAGATCCTTCTACCATGTTATTCTAGCTATCAGATACCACACTGGTTTGAGGGCCGGATAGATGTGGATGAACCCACGGGACGTGTCACTCTGTGCAATGTCAATAAGAACGATGCGGGCCTCTATACTCTGGAAACCACAAATGGCAATGGGAGAAATGAGCCGCCGCGTCAGATTAGATATGTGATTTATGGTAAGTGAGTCTAAATCTATTTCTCAGACAAAACCTCTTCTCTGTGTGGTGTAAGAAAACGGACCCTCCATGCCGGCCGTCACTAACTGGGTGGTCCTGGAGTTTACTTCTGTTAGTGGCAGAATGTCACCACTTTGGCCATTGGTTGACTGAAATGGTCACGTGCCACTGCCTGACATCACCGCACTGTCAGTGTGAACATAGTCTGAGAGGCCTTAGGCTGAGTTCACACGGCTAATTGCAGGGAGTACAGTACGCCCCACAATTACGGAAGGACTTCGGGAGCTCACGCCGATCGCCGCGTACTCCAGCAGGGCGGGGGGCCAGCAGCCCGCAGGCCCCAAAGACATTCATTACTCGCGGCGCGTATTCGCCGCTAGTAATTGACATGTCACTTATCTCCCCGCGCATCGTATTGCACGCCCGGGGAGCGGAGGCGTAATCCATAGGAGAACTGTGGATTACCAAAATGACTAGGGCGCATTTCGCTCGTGGCGAAATGCACGCTAGTTTAAGCCGTGTGAACATAACCTAAGAGTACTGAATGTAGCTTTCTGCCAGCAGAAGACGTGATAGGATTGTGTGGGAGGGGTGGTAGGCTTTGCTGCGAACTACTGGTGGAGGGTTGCATGGGTTATGCTTTTGTGACTAATGTCTGTAACGGCCGGGATAGTGGATCCACTGGACCGCCGCAAGCGATGGTGTAAGCCATGCCAGGAAGCGGAATCCAAGTAGGTCCCGGTTTTCACCAGAACCCGCCGCAAAGCGGGATGGACTTGCGGAGTCTACCAGGTCGCTACCCCTGACGTGACTTGCTTGCGGTGGCAGCCGAGGTGTGCCGTGGTACAGAATCGTGAGACGTAAGCGTAGTTGGGGGACAGGCGGTAAGGTCAGGGCAGGCAGCAAAGGTTCAGAGTCGATAAACGTAGGCAGAGATCAGAACACACAGCAAGGCAGTAAACACACAGGACCGCTTTCTCTAGGGCACGGAGGCAACAAAGATCCAGCAGGGAAGTGACGTGGACACATACACTATATAGGGTCAGCGCCCGGCAATAAACCAATTACCGGCACGCTGTCCCTTTAAATTCACATGAACGAGCGTGAGCTAGGGGGCGCGCGCATGCGCATTCCGGCCAGCAGGAGGACTGCGCCGGACAGGAGCGTGGTCAGGTGAGCAGATGGGATGGGTGCGCCCGTAGCAGGATCAACGGCGCCACCCGTCCCCGCCGGGTGCCTGGGGAGGGAAACACAGGTGCACCCGCGGACCGGGACGCGGCAGCACCCGTTACAATGTCTGAGGAAGTGGGTGGAGAGGGTACCATGGTGTGGTCACTAGACAAAAGGGAGGTCTTATGTGACTGCTGGAGAGCTAGGGTGGTGACACATGTATCACTATGAGGTTTCTGCGTATGATGTGTGGCGTAACCTGTTACACTGCATCGGACAAAAGACGGCTGAAAGTCAACCATTTTTTTTTTCTGATGCACTATATTTGCAAAAACCGCAGTGTTCTCAATTTTTTGGCCGTCGGCCCATACAATTGATTGTATCGGAATACGAAAAAAAAAAAAAAAATCAAAGCGCTGCCGTATTATACAACATCTTGTATAATCTGATGGCACCAGAAGAAGATCGGAGAAGAATCGAGCTGTTGAGACTACAGGTCGTTTTTCCGATTGTCTATGGGGCTGCAGGAACGCCGAAAATATGATTGCTTTTAAAACCCTAAAACTGCTGAAAATATGATCTTATTGTTATGCCGTGTAGTCATAGCCTAAGGCCAGGCTCCAATGCTGGGTTTTTTGGGCTTACAGCAAGTTGTTGCTGGCCCCTAACCCTGGTTAAAGGGATTTTCTCACCACTCATAATAAGTCTTCTCTGGAGTGAGCTCTGTCCAAAGTGATGCCACTCCCTGCTTTAGTGACCAAAGTAAAATCAAAAGACCAATGTATTTGGAATAAGTTTTCAGTTACCTGTCCCTGTTGAAAGCTAATCTTTGTAGTGAGAAAACCCATTCAAGGTTTGTGTATGGCTGATTTAGATGTTGTCCTACAAAATGAAGTAACTGTAGGTCATTCTACTGTTAAAGGTGTATGAAACAAGCTCATGTGCTAAACCTGTTCCATACATGAACCAGCACCTGCCATCTGTAGCCAGGATAGGAGATAACTCTGATCCTGGCCACTTGACTACTTAGATGCCACGGTCATCTGGCCTGCAGCATCATTTGAAAAGGGCTCTGGTGAGTGCCCCCTTCCTCTGCCCAATTGCCTACCCTTCGCCACAACAATATTGTGGGGATTGTGGTGTGCCATTTGGTTGCCAGCCAGTTTTCTCACTACAAACATTCGCTTTCAGCATGAAGGGACAGTTAAATGAAAACTTTTTCTAAATACATTGATAAATAGATTTTACTTTACTCATGAGACAAGAGGGTTTCTAAGTGCTCTGAGAGCATACAGGTTTCTGTGATTACCTGCATATCAGACCATAACTCTATATCTGATTAGCTGAAATTGCAGACAGCAGGGAGTGACGTCACCCCATAGACAGTCCATGGGACAGCGCTCTAGAGAAAAACTAAATATCTCTAACAAGATTAGCTTCTGTGTACAAATAAAGGCATTGTATTCAGTCCTCACAGCACAGGTACCTTCAGTTTACTGAAGAGCTAACCATCTCCGGCACTCTCAACATAATAGCTCCACTAGAAGCTTATTTTGCTAATCACTGCTATAGAACCACCCACAGCCTGGGGAGACAGAGTGAGTGAAAAACTGCTTGTGACTCAGCCTGCTGAGAGAACTCCTTTAAGGCCTGCCATGATTTTTCTTGTGTTATACTCTCGGAGACTAATGTAATGCCTATATAGTGCCATATATAAGTACGGCAGTATATTATACAAAGTAATTGTTTAGAGAAGCTAATAATTACTGAAGAAAAAAAATTAAAAACAGGGGAAAAACTTTTGCATTTATCTTATATAGATATACATATATAAAATAAACAATAGCAAAAAGATTGCCTGTTCTAACACAATATCATTATGTTAATAATAATCCTGTACAGTAAAATTTATACCAATCAAAACTACATCTGACCCCGCAAAAAAAGAGAAACTAAAAATGAGCCATTACATAGGTGCTATGTTGGAGAAAAAAAAATTATTGGTCTTGGAAAAAAAAAGTTTCTGTAAATTGGATTAGTAGCAATGTGCAAAATAAAGGCTACCCTGTGTCCCCGAAGATCAGACAGCGTCTTATATTAATTTTTGCTCCTAAAGATGCACCATGTCTTATTTTCCGAGGATGTCTCTTATTTTTCCATGAATAAATTATAGCATGCTATACTATGTGTGGGTGTATATATGTATGTATATATATATATATATATATATATATATTTATATATATATATATATATATATTTATATATATATTGTATATATATATCTTAAAGTTTAGAGTTACAATCCATAGGATATATGTATGTAAAGGACATTTTATGGAAGCTGCAGTGACTTATCTCAAAGGACGGCAAATGTGACATGCTGGGACTTGTAGAACTAGAAGTTCCAGCATGCCCCATCAGCCATCCTGTGAGATGTGTGTGTGTCAGTGTCATTGCTCTGTTCTCCCCCCTCTTCCCTCTGTTACTTATATGTACTTTCTGTCTCCTGTCCTGGGATGTTCGTGACCTGTGGTGACATCAGTCACATGACCTCCCTGCACAGGTCCTTCAACCCTCTGTAATTTCCGCTATGTCTTATTTTCGGGGGGTGCCTTATATTAGGAAATTCAACAAAATCTCTGTCTTACTTTCGGTGGTGTCTTATTTTCGGGGATACACGGTATGAAATTTATATTGCAAAGTAAACAATGGGAAAAAAACTGGAAAAGTTACATGACTCTGTTTTTTGGTACATTAAAGGGTATTGTTAAAAAGTACATCTTGTCCCCCAAGGAAGAAAACTCTCATAGAGCTATGTTGGCGGAAAAATAAAAAAGTCATGGCTCTTGGAAGTGGGGAAGAAAAATAAAACTTAAAACGAAAAAATGGTCCGTACCTGAAGGGATTGGTGTAAAGTACTAAAAACATTTTCTATTCCCTTTAGATAAAGTCCAGATCAATGAACTCTACATTAGCAAATCTGAGGGAAATGTGTCACTCACTTTGGTCTGTGAGGGAGAACCGGATTCAATCATGTGGACGATGAATGGAGAAGACCTACCGGACAGCTGGTGTAGCAGCGGAAACCGGACCCTGACTTTTCCATCCACTGTGACTGGTGAGCTCGTGGTTCAGGTCTCCAATCGATTCAGTGAAGAGTGGAAAAACATTACTGTAACAGGTGAGGCCTAGGGATAAAATGTATTGCTGAAAAACTCTCTGAACCAGGATTAAATGGCATTAATTGTTAGATTTGCAGATGTTTTGGATTATCAGAGAAGCCCAGAAAAGTCCTATTAAAAAGGAGGTACTCCCATCACAGCAAGTGGGCCAATTACTGTAAAGTAAGCAATTTTCAAAATGCATGTTATTAAAAAATATGTCTGCGTTACCTAATACAGGCCTTTTTTGTACCTTCAGCTTGCTTTCTTGTCTCCTTGGTTACAGACCACCTCTGAGTGCTGTAAGTGGTTGCTGGTAATGCATTGTTATCAAAGACAATCTGGGAATAAGTTCCTGTGGTCTGGCTGGGGGGAAGAAATGAGAAATATACATGAGCAAAAATGCGCACCTTCGCTATCTGACCACAGGCAACGTCACAGTAAGGCCATGTTCACACGGCTTATTTTGGGACTGATTTCAGCCCGTATTTTGCGCCGTACTGCGCGAGTTACGGGTGAAATCCGTCCCAGTCATTACGGTAATCCACAGTTCTCATAGAGAACTATGGATTCCGTCTCCTCTCACCGCTCGCGAAATACGCCGCGGGGGGAGAGAAGTGACATGTCAATTATTCACGGCGGTATACGCACCGGAATAATGAATGTCTATGGGGCCGGCCCCCGCTTCGGAGCACACGGCGTAATCCGTCCCGCAATTACGCCGTGAATAAGCCGTGTGAACATAGCCTTACATTGCATTACTGGCCACCACTGAAAGCACACGGTGGGCAGTAGCCAAGGAGACAAGAGCAAGTTGAAGGTGCAAAAAAAGCCCGTATTAGGTAAAGTAGACATATTTTTTTTAAAACATACATTTTGAAAATTGCTTACTTTTAGAGTAATTGGTTCTTCCAACAGCACTTACTGTGATGGGAATACCCCTTTAAGTCTCTGGCACAAACTAACAAGCATACAGCTATGGTTGGCCTGGGGAGGTCTATGGGGTTTTTTCAAACATATTTGTATTGAAGTGTTCTGATATTGTGGTACAAAACGTAACAGCTTCTCACATTGCATATCTAATGACACATATGTTACATTGTATAACAACTCTGCAGTTTGAAGTGTAAAAACCCCTTTTACAATAACGAAATATCCTTCATGAAAGTTTTAGTTCTTTTTAAAATAAACAAATACCGTCCTTCTTGATCTGTAAAGAAAGTATCTTATAGAAATTTAAAGTTGACAAAAATGGTGCAACCTCCACTCAATAAGAATGAACATAAACTGTAAGAAAAAGAAAAACATCATGTCCTGCTAGTTCATATGCAGCAGTACAGTATATAGAGCCTGTTTTAGATGCATACAAAAGATATTTGGCAAGGGTGAGAGATTTTGTTTATCAAAAACTGCAATGCAACCTATTGTCCAGTAGTCTAATGAAATTCAGACAGCATCTGTGTCCCCAATAATTAGTCTGCCTAAAGACCGCTTCAACTTTTGCAGAAGATAAGAGGAAATTCAAAAAGGTTTCATTAAAGGGGTTGTCTCACTACAAGGATTGCTGTTTTTTTATGTTAAAGATCTTGCAAAAACAAGTCACTTTGCAATATGTGTCCATTAACAGTGTCCTACCTATTCCTAGATATCCCCTCTTGTATGGGCTGCATCAGCTCCTCAGGTCGCTATAGCTACAGACCTGTTCAATTTCTCCTGATAGGCTGCCAGCACTGGTCACTATAGCTACAGACCTGTTTGATCTGTTCTGATAGGCTGCCAGTGCTGGTTGCTATAGCTACAGACCTGTTTGCACTCTCCTGATAGGCTGCCAGCACTGGTTGCTATAGCTACAGACCTGTTTGCGCTCTCCTGATAGGCTGCCAGCGCTGGTTGCTATAGCTACAGACCTGTTTGATCTATCCTTATAGGCTGCCAGCGCTGATTGCTATAGCTACAGACCTGTTTGCACTCTCCTGATAGGCTGCCAGCGCTGGTCGTTATGGCTCCAGACCTGGTGTCCCCAGCAGCTTGTCACTTCAGGCCAGTAGAAGCCAATAAAGTCGGTAAACACGCCCCTGAATTCCAAAATGAATCGATGACGTGAAACAACCCCTTTAACCAGAATGTAAACATTTTTTCCAAAATTATGGTCAACAAGGTAGCAGGACTACTACAGAAACTGACCAGCCACATCAAAATGGCTTCATAAAAGGGGGATCAGGTGTAACAAATATAAGAACGGTGTTGGCAGTGCAGGACGCTTTGGCAAGTCTTAGGCTATGTTCACACGGCTTAAAATGGGACGTATCTCGCCCCGTATTTAGCGCCGTACTGCGCTAAATACGGGGTGAGATACGTCCCAGTCATTACGGTAATCCACAGTTCTCATAGAGAAGTATGGATTATACCTCCTCTCCCCGCTCGCACAATACGCAGAGGGGTGAGATAATTGACATGTCATTTTCTAGCGGCGAATACGCGCTGAGAATAATCAATGTCTATGGGGCCGGCGAGCTGCCAGCCCCCACCCCCGTACACACGGCGTGATTACGGGCGAAATACGTCCCTGCAATTACACCGTGTGAACATAGCCTTAGGGTGTGTTCATGCAGCATCTTTTCAGTCCATATGTCAGGGCGTAATTGCGCTGCAAGATGCCCCGAAGTACGGACTGTAACTACAATAATCATAGCTGTCATATGAGAGCTATGATTACCCTCAGTCTTCCTCAGTACATACTGCTTGCCGGGTGAAAGTAGTGACATCACTTTTTCCCTGTGCTTATGCTGGGAAGTGAGTGGGGTCTCCTCCCAGCGGGGAAGGCTATCCATATTCTTTACACGGTTTTGATTTTACATTGAGTGTCATTGTTTTGGATGTAGATAAACATTTTTAAGACTGTGGGTTATTTATATATTATAATATTTATTCCCTATATCAAGTTTTTTCTTTTGAATCCATTGCACTATCCTGTGATACATACATTGATTTTGGATTTCTTTTACACCAAACACTAAGGATTCGTGAATCATTTTGTGTATGTATGTGTATATATATATATATATTGTAAGGTGACAGCTGGGAAGGTCCTTAATGGGGTGTACATCCCAGCGAGATTTCTGGCTTACGCCAGGAAAAGAGAGTTGGTAACATGTCGCCAAGGTTACCTGGCCTTGGTGAAACAGAAGCCATGTAGTTTGTGTGGTGTTAACCTCAATAAGGGGTTAACATACGTTTTCTAGGTAGTATGGTTGCTTCAGCCAAAACCTGGGATGGCTTCTATTGGGAGTAGGCAAAGCGTTGGGTGGGTGTCTACTCCCCTTGTTCCACCTGACCAGGATTTGGGGCTAGCCGTTATAAGTCAGCTAGTCAGCTGACCAGCCTGTCTGTCATACAGGTCAAGGAGTTTGGCCTGAGAGGTGTGTCTGACTTGGAGTACCCAGGAACTCACCTAGACCGTTTGCTGGACAAGTGTAGTGAGGGAACTGCACTGTCTAGCCAGCGCTCAGCTGAGAAGGCGTTTTGTTTTGTTTGTTTGTTATTCGGTTTGCATCTGGCATACGTTCTTTGTATACCTGTTGTGCCAATAAAACACGGGAGGACCCGTGCTGGAACAAGCTTCAACCTGTCTGTGTCTCTGTCTACATTGGACTGCGATCCCCAGAGCCGCATCTAAACGTGAGTGGAAGCTTACACATGGTGGAGGATGCAACGGGCACTTTAAAAAGACAGACAGAGGGAGCGTGGTAGAACAACTTGTGGTGCCACAGTCACATGTGCGCATGGTCTTGGAGCTGGGTCATTCACATGTGCTGGGTGGCCATCTGGGGGTGCCAGACCAAGGAGCGCATTGAACGGAATTTTTACTGGCCCGTGGTAATTAGAGCGGTTGGGGAAAATTTTGTAATTCGGTCCTGAAGCCAGAAATACCCCCGGCCACACCTCCGTAACCCCACTAGTTCCGCAACCGATCATTGAAGTGCCGTTTGAGGCATCGCTATGGACCTGGTAGGGCCACTTCCTAAGTCTGCCAGAGGCCACCAGCACATCTTGGTGGTGCTAGACTTTTGCCACCCGTTATCCGGAAGCCATCCCACTTAGGAACACCTCAGCTAGGTGATTGCAAGGGAACTATTCGTCATGTTCACCAGAACAGGATTCCAAAGAAATCCTCACCGACCGGGAACCCCTTTTATGTCTGAGATTACAAAAGAGCTGTGTCGCCTTTCTTAAATATTTCCCACCTAAGAACCACAGTAAAATCACCCTCAGACTGAGGGCCTTGTAGAAAAGGTTTACAGGACATTGAAGGGGATGCTAAAAAGGTAGTAGACAAGGTGGGAAAGTTGGGAGGTTATTGCCCATACCAAAATGTTCTCTATAAGGGAGGTTCTGCAGGCTTCCACAGGGTTTTCCCCATTCAAACTTTATACAGTAGACATCCCAGGGGGCTATTAGATATAGCTAAAGAGACCTGGGAACGGGAGGAACAGCCTCACCGCAGTGTCATTGAGCATATTGCCGAAATGCAAGTTTAGGATTGCTGCAGTGATGCCAATTGTGAGAGAGAATATGCAGGAAGCGCAAGCCAGAGTGTATAACCGGTCGGCAAAGTTAAGGTCCTTTCAGCCAGGTGACCGCGTGTTGGTGCTGGTTCCAACAGCGGAAAGCAAATTTCTGGCAAAGTGGCAGGGTCCTTATGAGGCCCAAAGAAAAGGTCAGTGAAGTGAACTATAGAGTGTATCAGCCAGGGAAAAGGAACCCGTTTTCAGATCTACCACATTAATTTACTCAAGCCCTGGAAGGACAGAGAAGCCCTTGGTGCTCCCGTGTAACCCTAAGGAAGCCCCTAGTCACGAGCTGCCAGAGGTCTGTATCTCAGACTCCCTTGTCCACAGTACGGGTTTACAGGGAGGTGAAAGAGACGTGTTTTTGGACTTACCAGGTGAACGAAAGGTCATAAAGCATGACATAGTGACGGAAACCGGGTCAAAAAGTAAGGTTGAGGCCCTATCGTGTGCCCGAGGCCCAGAGACAGGCCATCTCGGAGGAGGTGGAAAAAATGTTGTCACTGGGGGTTATAGAAAAGTCCCAGAGTGGTTGGTCCAGCCCCATAGTCCTCATTCCAAAACCCGATGGTAGCCTAAGGTTCTGTAATGACTTTAGGAAGCTAAATGAGATGTCCAAATTTGATGCATATCCGATGCCAAGAGTGGATGAGCTCATGAAAGGTTAGGGCCCGCCAGATACATCACCACTTTTGGACCAACTAAGGGCTATTGGCAGGTGCCACTTACAAAAGCAGCCAGGGAGAAAACCGCTTTTTTACACCCGACGGTCATTTTCAATATGTGGTGCTGCCCTTTGGCCTCCACGGTGCCCGGCCACATTCCAGAGGTTGATGGATATTGTCCCTACGGCCACATAGAAATTATGCAGCTGCAAATTTAGATGATGTAGTTTTTTTTCAGCGTAGACGGGGAACTCCCACCTGGCTAAGGTTCAAGCTGTCCCTGGACTCCTTTCGGGAGGCAGGTCTCACCGCAAACCCCAAGAAATGCGCCATGGGCCTTGAGGAGGCTCGATATCTGGGGTACAACATTGGTGGGGAGTCATTTTAACCTCAACTAGACAAAATCGAGGCTATTAAAAATTGGCCCCAAACCGGTGTCAAAAAGAAGGTTAAAGCTTTTCTTGGGTTGGCCGGGTATTATAGAAGGTTTGTGGGCCCAAAAAATTTGCCCCTGTGGCCGCCCCCTTACAGACCTCACCCAAAAGGGTTTAAAATCCATAAAGGGAAAGTGGGACAAAGAACAGATGAAGCGTTTCAGAGGTTGAAAGAGGTGCTTTTTCAAGGACCAGTGTTAAGTGCCCATGATTTCAATGCAGAATTCGTGGTACAGGCAGATGCCTCTAACAAGGGACTGGGAGCTGTACTGTCCCAGGTGATTGATGGGGAAGAACATCCCGGGGGTATTACTTAAGCAGAAAAAATGACGGCAGCAGAAAAGAACTACGCCATCATAAAAAAGAGAGTGCTTAGCTTTAAAGTGGGCAATTGAATCTCTCAAGTATACTGATGGGCAGAGAGGTTTTAGGGTGGTCACAGACCATTCCCCACTAAAATGGATGGGCCCAAAAAAAGGGCAAAAATGCCAGGTGATGAGGTGGTTTTCCCAGCTCTAAGGATTATAGGTTTTGTGTTGAGAGCATGGGCCCCCGGTTCCAGCAAAGGGAATGCGGGCGACTGTCACGTACCCATTGCCTGGAAGCACAAGGTGCTCCTCCCCACAGGTCTGAGCAGAGGGGGGGGGATATGTAAGGTGGCAGCTGGAAGGTCCTTAATGGGGTGTACATCCCAGCGAGATTTCTGGCTTACGCCCGGAAAAGAGAGTAGGTAACATGTGCCAAGGTTACCTGGCCTTGGTGATATAGAAGCCATGTAGTTTGTGTGGTGTTACTCAAATAAGGGGTTAACATACGTTTTCTAGGTAGTATGGTTGCTTCAGCCCAAAACCTGGGATGGCTTTTTTATTGGGAGTAGGCAAAGCGTTGGGTGGGTGTTTTACTCCCCTTGTTTTCCCCCTGACCAGGATTTGGGCTAGCCGTTATAAGTCAGCTAGTCAGCTGACCAGCCTCTCTGTCATACAGGTCAAGGAGTTTGGCCTGAGAGGTGTGTCTGACTTGGAGTACCTAAGAACTCACCTAGACCGTTTGCTGGACAAGTGTTGTGAGGGAACTGCACTGTCTAGCCAGCCCTCAGCCGAGAAAGGGTTTTGTTTTGTTTGTTTGTTATTCGGTTTGGGATCTGGCATACGTTCTTTGTATACCTGTTGTGCCAATAAAACACGGGAGGACCCCTGCTGGAACAAGCTTCAACCTTTCTGTGTCTCTGTCTACATTGGACTGCGATCCCCCGAGCCGCATCTAAACATGAGTGGAAGCTTACAAAATTTATTTATATATTATAATATATATATATATATATATATATATATATATATATATATATACACACACATATAAATACATGCATATACTGTGTATATATACGCGTGCACACACATATATATCATTGTATATATACACGCACACATATATACATACACTGTATATATATATATATATATATATATATATGCACACAAATATATACATACACTGTGTATATATATATGCACACAAATATATACATACACTGTGTATATATATGCACACAAATATATACATACACTGTGTATATACATGCACACAAATATATACATACACTGTGTATATACATGCACACAAATATATACATACACTGTGTATATGCACGCATATATATAAGTATGTATAATCACCCTGGTGTGTATTGTCTTACCACCTTGTTCTCAGTGGTATACAAATATGCTTTCATGTTATTGTTCTAATTATTCATTATAAATAAAAATTGTTTGATTACCTTTTCATGCTGGTATTGGTGTATAACACCACTTTTGGGTAAGGGTATGTTCACGCTGTGTTTGTGAAATCCGTATTTGGTTACGTATCACATACCGAAATATGTATTTAATACTGTTCCATTCAGTTTTCATTGATTTCAATGTAAAATATGTATCTTACATACGGTATGGTATTGCATTTTACAAATCCTTTCAAAATGCGTTTTACGCATTCAAAAGCCGATAGAAACGTACGTTTTTGCAGTCCAGTAAACCTATCCAAAGACGTACTACTTTTTGTGGTACATATTTGGATATGTTTTATGCAATATTACATATTATAAAAAAACGTATTCAACACACTGTCTTATCAAACCCTAATAGTCTGTTAGTTGGTTGACACTGGCATCTTGAGAGAGTGTTTTTTTTGTTTTCTTTTTGGTGGGTTTAATATACAGTCTGAGTAGTGTACATGAGGGGCAGTGCTTGGGCCATTTTTCAGACTTTAGCTGTGAATCTTCTTATTCCAGGGTTTTTAAAAATGTCTTTCTGCTTCCTCTTTAGATAAAAAACCCAGTTGTTCTAGACCTATAATTTACCCAAAAATTACTCGCGTGATCTGGGTCGAGGATGAAGGCCTGGACGGTAGTCGGGTACTCCATGTCGGAAGAAATGTTACTAGCATATGTGTCCAGATCCAATCGAGTCACAATGGTATGTATGTCATATCTAAAATAACAAATCGCACAGCTTTGTAAATCATCTTGTGTATACAGCTCCCATGCAAACCTTTGTGTCTCCATGAGGACAGACTAAACACAGAGCCTTTGTGCAATCTGATCCTACAGTCACCTATTGCTCTTTTCTGGCCCCAGGCAGAGCCGTCTTAACAGCATTATGGGCCCCCGGGCATAACACTGCAGTGGGCCCTGGCCAAATACATGATATCACACTAGACCATGTGTAACGACACAGGTAGTGGATCCTCTGGACCACCTCAAGCGGTGGTAGCGGCCACACCAGGGAGCGGGGTCTAAGTAGGTCCCGATTTTCACCAGAGCCCGCCGAGGCGCGGCGAGGTACCAAATCATAAAGCAAACTCGTAGTCAAGGTCAGGCCAACAGGTCAAGGCAGGCAGCGTAGATTCAAAGTCAGTAATGTAGCAAGAGGTCAGGAAACACGGACTAGACAGGAACGCTTTCTCAACAGGCTAATGGTACTGAAGATCCGGCGAGGACATTCCGGAAGTGGACACCATATATAGGGTCAGCGACCGGCAATCAACCAATTGCCGGCGTGCTGGCCCTTTAAATTTAAGAGAGCCAGCGCGCACGCGCCCTATGGAGCAGGAACGCACCGGCCGCGGGGAAGCAGGAGCAAGTTAGACTGCATAAGGGAACGAATTCGCTCGCGGCCCGACACGCAGACCGCGGCGCCACCTGTCCCTGAAGCCAGGGGGACGGTAGGGACCCGAGTGCGCCCACAGCCCGACTGGGGGGCTACGGGGCAACTCGTAACACCATGTCTCTAGCCACCTCCAAGCACTCTCATATTACCACACCACGTATGTTTGGGCACCACCAGCCTGCAGCGTATAAGTCTAATTGGCAGAGCAGGAAGCCTTTGGCTCCCTCCCCACCATGCATGTCCTAAAATCACACAAACAGTCAAATAAGCAAAGCCAACCAAGGAGTCCAGGGTATGGTTCTTGTATTCCTGGGACATACATATACCAACTGGGGCCCCTATAGTTGTGGGTACCCCAGGCAAATGCCTAGTGTGCCCAATGAAAAAGATGGCCCTGTCCCCAGGACTTTGCATGGCTACGTATTACCTGGTTCTGCTGTTACAGGGACCATGAGTGGCACTTTAGTGTGTGAGCCCCACTCTACAGGACATGACTTTTGCACTCTACCTCTTTTTCTGTCTTTCTCCCTGAGAACCTTATCGGGGGGTTTCCTCTGGTCCCCATCCGAGCCTTGTTTTCTGAGGCTTTGCCTGTGTTATCAATGAAGTGTCTATTGGACTAACAGGCTTCCTCTCCTATCAGAAGCTGAATGTATTGTCTACTTTCATGTGCTTTACTAAAACCAACTTTTCTTTTTTCTCCGCTTCTCTCTGCTGCATCAACTTCTTCAGTCTGGTTATTATAAGGTTGTGTCACTCCACTTTGCCTTTATTATAAGGTATTACATTGTGTCACTCCACTTTGCCTTGTGAAGATGTAGGCTGGATTCACACACAGCTTTCACAACTTTTTCTTATTGAAGTTTTACATTTTTGGTCGGATGTGGTGTGACTGTCTTTAGCAAACTACAGTGGTCCCTCAAGTTACAATGGTCTTGGGATACAATATTTCATCTGCAGATGTGATTGACGGAAGATCCAACCAATTGTCATGGATATCTAACTTGTAAGACTCTGTATTAGTGCATTGCATGCAGTGATGTGTGGTTTATAGCACCTCTCTACAGTACAGTGCGGTACTACATGTACTGTACTTCTTACATGTATTAATGAGGTGCATAAAGTGATTGGTGGTCTATAGCACCTCCCTATAGTACAGTGCAGTACTAAATGTCCTGTACTGCTCTTGCGTGTGTTTTTGCAGCGCATGCAGTGATTGGTCATCTATAGCACCTCTCTACAGTAAAGTGCGGTAATTTTGTGTCCAGTACTGCTCTTACATGTATTAGTGAGGTACATGCAGTGATTGGTGGTCTATAGCGCGTCTCTACAGTACAGTGCGGTACTACATGTCCTGTACTGCTCTTACATGTATTAGTGAGGTACATGCAGTGATTGGTGGTCTCTAGCACCTCTCTACAGTACAGTGCGGTACTACATGTCCTGTACTGCTCTTACATGTATTAGTGAGGTGCATGCAGTGATTGGGGGTCTATAGTACCTGTCTATAGTACTACATGTCCTGTACTTCTTACATGTATTAATGAGGTGCATGCTGTGATTGGTGGTCTATAGCGCCTCTCTACAGTACAGTGCGGTACTACATGTCCTGTACTGCTATTACATGTATTAGTGAGGTGCATGCAGTGATTGGTGGTCTATAGCGCCTCTCTACAGTACAGTGCAGTACTACATGTCCTGTACTGCTCTTACATGTATTAGTGAGGTGCATGCAGTGATTGGTGGTCTATAGCGCCTCTCTACAATACAGTGCGGTACTACATGTCCTGTACTGCTCTTACATGTATTAGTAAGGTGCATGCAGTGATTAGAGGTCTATAGCACCTCTCTACAGTACAGTGTGGTACTACATGTCCTGTACTGCTATTACATGTATGGATAGATCTAGTTTCGGGGCTGTTGGTTTGTTTAGATGTTGGTATGTGTAGGGAGTTGGCTCAGCGGCTACCTGTAGGTAACCCAGTCTGCCAATCAAAGTTTTTAGGCTGGATAGTCCGAGCATGCCGGGGGTGTGATTCCATCATTGACCCTGCATTTGCATGCACTTTTCTCACTTTTGAGTGCACCCACCTGGTAGTTGTAGGACGGAGGGGTGGCAATCCGATTACCATGCTGCCAATCTTATCCATATTTTTATTTATTTTTTTAAGAAACTGGAGATCCACACGGAGGAAATAAAACCATTGTGATTGTGGTGACTGTGTCGGTGGTCACAGTTCTGCTGCTTGTGGTGAGTAGTTGTTCTACTGTAACTTCAGATTCTGTTTTTCTAATGGCACAAAGTTCCAGCAATTCCAGTGATGGGAACGTCTACAATGATGAATGGGAACAATCACACACAGATCCTACATCTATTACCGTATGTCTGTGTTATGACACTAACAATAGTTAAGTCCAGTAATGGGAACAATCACACAGATTCTACACCTATTACCATTTGTCTATGTTATGACCTTATCTCTTAAACCAACAATAGAAGTGATAATAAAAGTACATGTAACTCCAATTATCCAACAGCCAATTCACATTATAATGTGACTCGACCTTTTATTTGTCTATTTAGAGAAGTCAAATATCCCTTCTGTCCACTATCTTGGCTGTAATGATTACTGCCTATAGGCAATAGCCATGATAACTACATATCCCATACTGCTTTCCTCTGACACCACGTACAGCAGTGGGATGAATAATGCACGGTTGAGTCACATTATTATGACCGTTAGTTAATATTCAACGTAACCACTGTGTGCAGCACAGACAGTAGCTAGACAGGATGGGAGTGACTCGACATGTCAACGTCCATCTGTTCGACAAAGAAGAAGATGTAACTCCTAGATCAAGACCACTCTTTGGCAATCAGCGAAGGTCCAATACTGCTGTGAAAATTAGCCTTTTTTTCAATGCAGCTTTGTTAGCAGAGATGCAGTGACATCTGTCTGCTCCGGGGCCCCATACACAGTAGGGATAGCAGAGGTGTAGTGACATCTGTCTGCTCCAGGCCCCATAAACAGTAGGGTTAGCAGAGGTGTAGTGACATCCGTCTGCTCCATGGTCCCATACACAGTAGGGTTAGCAGAGGTGCAGTGACATCCGTATGCTCCAGGGGCCCATACACAGTAGGGTTAGCAGAGGTGCAGTGACATCCGTATGCTCCAGGGGCCCATACACAGTAGGGTTAGCAGAGGTGCAGTGACATCCGTCTGCTCCGGGGCCCCATACACAGTAGGGTTAGCAGAGGTACAGTGACTTCCGTCTGCTCCGGGGCTGTATACACAGTAGGGGTAGTCGAGGTTCAGTGACTTCCGTCTGCTCCGGGGCCCATCCCCAGTAGGGTTAGCAGAGGTGCAGTGACATCCGTCTGCCCCGGGGGGGCCACATCACAGTAGGGTTAGCAGAGGTACAGTGACATCTGTCTGGCCCCAGGGCCACATTACACAGTAGGGTTGCAGAGGTGCAGTGACATCTGTTGCTCCAGGGCCCCATACCCCAGTAGGGTTAACAGAGGTGCAGTGACATACGTCTGCTCTGGGGCCCCATACACAGTATGGTTACAGAGGTTGCCGGTGACATCTTTCTGCTCGGGGCCCATTTTAAACAGTAGGGTTAGCAGAAGGTGCAGTGACATCAGTCTGCTCCGGGCCCATAAACAGTAGGGTTAGCAGAGGATACAGTGTACATTCGTCTGCTCCGGGGCCCCTTTACACAGTAGGGTTAGCAGAGGTGCAGTGACATCCGTCTGCCCCGGTGCCCCATACACCGTAGTGTTAGCAGAGGTGCAGTGACATCAGACTCACTCGGGGCCCCATACACAGTAGTGATAGCTGAGGTGCAGTGACATCGGTTTGATCGGGGGCCCCATACACAGTAGGGTTAGCAGAGGTGCAGTGACATCCGGATGCTCCTGGCCCCATACACAGTAGGGTTAGCAGAGGTGCAGTGACATCCATATGCTCCAGGGTCCCATACACAGTAGGGTTAGCAGAGGTGCAGTGACATCCGTCTGCTCCGGGGCCCCATACACAGGAGGGTTAGCTGAGGTGCAGTGACATCCGTATGCTCCAGGGGCCCATACACAGTAGGGTTAGCAGAGGTACAGTGACATCCGTCTGCTCCGGGTTTGCAGTTGTGTTGGAGACACGTCTGGTCGTCTCCTGGGTCATTTTGGCGGTGAGCTGCCCTCCTGTAGCATGTCGTTCGCCCTCATGCAGCTTTGTAGCCACCACTCACCTCTCCTGTCAATGGCGCATGGTGTCCGTAGTTTCCACGTCTCTAACTCACAATGGCGCCATTTCTCCACTCGCCACACACTTTCACCACAGCAGCCACCAACAGGTCACAAACTGCGCAGTTTCAGGAACACCAGCACCTTGCGCCTGAAAGCCAATAATCATCCCTTATTGCAACTCTGATAAATCGCCCCTTTTATCCATGAGGGATGTAGTGAGGAATGTGTGTGCAGACAGCCTATCACACACCTATACCCACCAAGCCAGCGCACCACAAGTGACTTCCTTTTGAGCTACGCTCTGGCAACACTGAAAGTAGTAAGTAGTCATAATAACTGTGTATATATCATATATATCAGAGTTATAGCACTGGGGGCCACTGATTGTGCAGCTTTGGGCTACAGGAATAGGACATGAATAGTTTTTCTTTATAATTTAACCACAGGATGATGATAAATGACCCCCAAAGAGCACTAAAAGGGGCCCCTGTTTTTTTTTTTTTTTGTTTTTTTTTATTGCAATTCTTCTGTCAGGAGTGAATGGAGCAGCAGTCAAACATGTCTGTTCAAAGTCTAGTCTAGTCTTCACTAGAAAAGAGATGCTCAGTATCAGGGGTTGTAAGTCGATTGCTCGTAGTCATTGACGAAAAGCAATTGCTTCTTTGCAGCATTTATACTGGTAATAATCCCTTACTGACTCTGTTTTCTTTTCTTTATATCTTAGGGAGCTTTTTTCTTGTGGAGAAAGGTAGAAGAACAACACCCTGGGATGTGCACTGTCAGATGGTCCCGCTGTGCCACAGATCAAAAGGATACTGTTTGGGACTGTTAAAATTATTGGGCCAGACTTGGTATTTATCAAGAAGCGACCGAGATCTCCCCCCAACAATTCTTATACTCAGGCTTTTATCCTCGATATTTCTATAGAAACACAGAAGTTTATTCTTTACTGTAAGAGCAGAGAGACTAAAGCGATTATTGGGATGTCATTGAAGAATTGTAAAAGAATCCTGGATACAATGCTGCATTATAATTATGTCCCAAATTCTGGTCCTTCAACCCCTTACCAACATTGGACGTACTGGTACTGGAACAATCGTGCTACATAGGTGGCGGGTGCCGTCTGCTTACTGCGGCTTACACCCGCCAGTAATAGCGTGGAATGGATACGGCTCCATTCTGAGCTACTTAACCCCTTAGGCACACTTCCCAACTTTTAGAGACTGCAAAGAGGGACACATCAGGTCATTCCTCAACCACACCCAAACAAATGACATAATGCAAGGACACACCTCTAACCACGCCCCCAAACATACATCCCAATTTTTTTTAAGACAGCGAAAGAGGGACACTTATGGTTCAACGTAAAAAATAAATTTTTTAAATGAAAGGGCAGCCCCCGGTTACAAACGGATGGACTGTGGGTTTTTTTCTTAAGTTAATTTTGTATGTAATCGGAAAGGTACATTATTAAAATGAAAATTCCTTTTTTTTTTTTTTGTTTTGGAAGTGCAGGAGGGTTTTTTCATTTGTTTTGCTGTCTGTCCCTTTTTTTAGAAGATTTCACCTAACGTTCTGATAAGTGCAGCTGTGGCATGCTGGCATTTGGTTATCATGGTGACTCGTTTTAAAATGCGCCCGCCCCATAAGTCTCCGTTTGTAATAGGGGAGTTTGAATCGGAAGAGGTAAGTAGGGACTCCCTGTATAATGTTTTTTAAAATTTATCTTAAAAATCATTTCAAATTTTTAAAAAATTAAGTAAGGGTTTTGTAGTATACAGCTAGGAAGCAAACAATACTTTTTAAAACAAGATAATCGTTTGGGCACAAATTATTCCCAAAAGAAAAAGGGGAATTTAAAGAGCTCAGAGGGACAAGGGTTAAAAAAAGGGACTATCCCCCAAAATAGGGACCTTGGGGGTATGCCTTAACCCCAGGTGTCAAACTGGGGCCCTCCAGCTGTTGGGAGCTACAACTCCCATCATGCATTTGTTAATTAAACAGTGGGGTGATGGGGGTTGTAGTTTCCAAAAATGGGGGCCGCAGTTTACACCATGCCCCTTAGACACCGTGGGAATTATGGCCGTGGCATCTAAATGAATGAGAAATGGTATAGCTCACTGTTTCACACTCTGAGACCCCTGCGCTGAGATCACGTGGCCCCAATTGGTTTACATGGCGGTTGGAAGCCTTGTGAAGACTTTTGTCGCCGCCACGTTTCTCAATTTACTACCTCCTACACCAGGCAGGAAGTGGTAGAACCGCCATTTTTGTACAACCTATTGTATTGCTTATACAATGCAAAAGGTGTATAAATGATTGTGCCCCCAATTGGTGAAGCACGCAAGGGGGTCAGTGTTGGGGTATGTTCACACGGCTTATTTTGCGCGTACTTGGGCGCGTATTTCACCACGTATCGCGCTTAATACGCGTCTGTAATTACGGTAATTCATAGCTCTCATGGAGAGCTATGGATTACGCGTCTCCCCGCGCATACACTACGATCGTATTGACATGTCAATTGTTTGCGGTGCTTACGTGACCTGGGCAAAGATGTCTATGGGGTCAGCCTCCCATGCTCTGGAAGTACGCGCTGATCAGCACAACTTTCAAAACACACGGCATATTGAAACCCCCGTACTGACGCGCCCCCCAATACCCCGTTGTGAACAAAACCCTTAAATAAAAAAAAAAAAAAAAAGTTCAAAAAACTCCTCCTTTTGCCTTTTAAAAAAATAAAAAATAATAATAAAGTGACACATCACTGGTATCGCCTCGTCCGTAAAATTTCTGATCTATTAAAATTATAATGTCACTTATCCTGTACGCTCAACACCAAAAGGAAAAACCCTATTCCAATGAAAAAAATTGGGGGTTTTTTTCTTTAAAATTTCATGCCCCCAAAAATTTGAATAAAAAGTGATAAAAAAAGGCGCATGTTTTCCCAAAACGGGATCCCAAAAAACTTTTAATTTCCCAGGGGGGAAAAAAATTTGCGGGGCCTCTTCAGTTCTAAAGGGGAAAAAACCCCAAAAAATAAGTTAGCGGTTGCAGAAAATAGCGCCGCAATGAAAATTTAAAAAAATAGATAATGTTTAAATGTTTTTATTTTTTTTTTGTACAGTATTATAACATAACACAAACGATACATGTTCGGTATTGCCAGATTTGTATGAAGCTATAGAATAAAGATAACTAGTGTTGAGCGATTTTTACCCAAAAAAAGTTAAAATCTGAAAGGGTTTTTAGGGTAACCCAAATTTTTCCAGATCATGCGAAAATTTAAAGGAAAAAATCTGAGCATCATCTTTTAAAGTTTCCGCGCCTTTTTCGGCGCTTCCGGGTAATTTTGGCGGCCAGAAAACCCTTTTTACAAAATAAGACCCGGGGTGAAAAGTGTGTGCGATGTCTTTGACGGGGAATTGTGTAGGGTTTTTCGATTGGCGGGGAAAAACCCACATCCCTTCTTTTTAAAACATAGAACAGCGTTTCCTTTTTTTCCCAGCCTCAGTGTCTCTCACACTTTAGGGATGGAAACCTGCGCTCTGCCTGTGGCCAAACGCAAAGCAAAAATTAATCTATTTCTGCACAGAAACCCTTCTATATTAGTGTAAACCTTCCCAAAATTTAGTTTTTTTTAGGGATTTAAAACCATTTTATTTAGTTAGCTAGAAATTTTTAAAGCACCCTCTCCCGTTTAAAAAATTTCCCCCGGCGGTGGGGGGCGGGGGGGGGGGGCCCCGGGCGAACACAGGACAAGCTCAAATCAAATAAAAAACACTGGATAAAGTTCCCCAAAAATTTAGTTTTAGACATTGTAGTGGAATATCTTTATTTTTAAAACGGGTTTGCTTTTGAAAAAACTCCGGTTTTTGGGCACCCTTTGAACTTAATTGGATAAAACACCCTTTTTCAGTAACTGCGGGGCTCTTTGTTAGCTGAAAAAACCCATTTTTAAAATTTCAGAATACTTTTCCCGGGATGGGTTTTTAAATTTTTCCCCAAATTACACCGTGACTGTTATTTACCCACCTTGAAACTTAAATTACAAACCAGCAATCTTGTAGTCAGCACAGGTTTTTTTTGTTCCCAAAAAAAATACCGTGTATGTACGAAAAAAACACAGTTAGTGTTTTTTGTTTTTGCGCACCAGAAACGTTCATTGACGCAGCATCTACGTAAATTTTAAAAAACAGAAATTTCTATATTCACCACAGGTGAATTGAAAGGTGAAAAAAAATACCGTTAATATAACAAAAAAAAAACATTTTAGTTTTTTTTTGATTTTTGCCCACCCAGCCCCTTTTTAATTGACGCAGCATCTACGTAAATCTTAAAACAGCAATTCTATATTCACCACAGGGAAATTGGGAAAGGGGGAAAAAAAATACAGTTTTTAATATAAAAACAAACAGAAAACTTGTTTTTTGGGGGACTTTTGCCCAGTCCAAAATTTTTTTATAAACACCTTCCCAGTTAAATTTAAACCCCAGCAATTTTTGTTTTAAATTAGAGGTTTGGAATACTGTAAATTGCTGTCTTTTAATAAGAACTTTTCCAAAAAACTATTCCATACCTTCTCAAATTTTTTTATTTCTGAACATGGAGGGGAAAGGGCCAGGGGTTTAAGCGACAAAGGGGGGGGTTTAGCACATGGGGGTTAGAGGTACGAGAAAAGGGTTTGCCCCCTTTTCCAGTGCTGGCGAAAAACACGCTGCCGGGGAATCTTTCATTTTCCCAGGACCGCGGGCCCCGTCATCCTGGGTCAGGGCCCTGTGAATCTAAGAAACCGAACATCGTCGCCAATTGTCCTTCAGGGGTTTAATGCAACCTGCATCTGGGCAGTCTTACCTCTCGCCCTCGCAGTAAACGGGCCACAAATGCGCCCCGCATCATAAAGCATTGTCCCAAATAAAAGCCCCCAAAAAGAAAAAATTTTTCGGGGTACTCCCCCAAATGTGGATAACCATTGTCTGAAGACCTCTTTGAGGCCCAAAAATGGGGTTTGGGGGTCAAAAGGGCATGAAAAAAGATCAAGAGGCCAAAGGGGGATGATTTGGGCTGTTTTGCCGCCCATTTACTGTTTCCCAAACGGGAGGGGGTAAAAGGGAAGCCGGTCAATGGGCCCAAAAAACCCCCGGGCGGCCCGGCAACGCCTTGCCCCCCCCCCCCCCCCCCTTGGTTGCTTTTTCCCCCAGCCCTTCTGGATGCAAAAAAGTCAGGAGCCCAATCCCCTTTTGGGGGATGAGAGATGACGACTTTGGGCGGTCCTTTCCGGGTCTTTTCCCAGCAGAATTTGCTTCCCGAGCCCCTTCATCAGTGGACGAGGAGGAAGACGTGGGGAAATTTGTAATACGGGTCCCCAAAAAAAAAGGGGAGAGGACGGTCGAAAGACCCCGCGATAAGATTCCGCCAGCCACGGCAGCGAAAACCCCGCCCTCGCTTTCCCCGTCAAAAAAGGTCCAGGCCTCTCAAGCCTGGGGCCTTTTTTGAGAAAGCCTTGATTCACCCAGCGATGCCCATTTCCCGTTTTTGGCCGAAAAACGCATAAGTAAGGCAAGAACCTTAAGTGGTTAACCACCCCCCAGCATTCTAGTCAATGCAGGGGAAGGGCATGATTTGAAATGGAGGGAACATTTGGCCCAAAAAGGGGGCCCCAGACCGACGCCGGGGCCCTCCAACCACTGCCCACACCCTCTGTCCCCGGGCCCCCTTTTTCCCCCCTCCTCCCCCACCACCAAGCTTCCTCAGCGGGCCCATTTCTCTCAGAGCCCCATGATCGGGATCAGCCCCGCTTCACCCTCCCACCGTCCCCCAAAGTACCCACCAGCCCCCACCAGAAAAACCCATCCTCCCCCTTCTCCTTCCACCATTTTTTGACGACCTGCACCCCCGTACGGGGGCCAGTTTTAGCGCCGCCTTCTGTTTTCCGGGTTTTTGGGGAGAGAAAAAAACACTTTAACCCAAACCATCCCAAACCCAAAAAGCCTGAAATGTGGGGCCTTTTGCCGGGGTTTTTGGCCGGGAAATGTTGCCTTTCCGTCTGGGGGAACACAGTTTGGGTTCCCGGGTTTACGTCATGGCCCTCGTTTTGCCCCCAATTACCGATGCCGAGCGGGGCATTTCTTAAAAAAAGCCGTCCCTGCCCGGGCCCAAAGCCACGTGTCATCAAAATTTCAAGCGCGTTTTCTGAATCTGGGGCCCGGGAAAAAGCCCATCTGCCCCACCGACACTGGACTAGTAAGCACCCCAAAAGGGCCCGGGCAAATCTCTGTGAAGCTCATTGGGTAGCTGGGTGGATGTCTCTGGTGGTGCAGTGGCTCTCAGGCTGGGCGCCGCTTTAAAAAACCGCGGGGAAAGGGTGCGGGCCCCCTTTTTCCCCCCCAAGGTCCTCTGGGGGGCACCCAACGTCCCAGAGGAAACCAGGCGTGTAAAAAATTAAAATCTTTTTTGGGAAACCGCCCAAACCCCCACGGTCAGGAGCTGGGGACGGCTCTAAGCAACGAAAAACCCCGACGCTGGCTGGGGGGACAAAAAAAACCTTTTGAGAAAGGGGGGTTTGTGCGATAAGGGGGGGAAATCTGCGGGGCCCCCTTAAATCGGGTGGGCTGGACACACCCCTTTGGGCCGGGCACATGTCTTTAACCTTTCGTCCGGGAAATTTTCTAAAGAGCTCCCCCGGGTCGGACTGCCTGCTAAGAAGGCTCGGGGTTTGGGGAGTTCGAAACTTCCGCCTTAGCCCCCCTGCTTCGTCCCCCCCTGGCTACGTTGCAGGGGGTCGGGCTGGGCCTCCCCGAAACCTTTCCATTGTTGACCGTGGCAACACGCGGAATTCCCCCCTCCACATGCTCCAGCGTTTTGTGGTTTGCAGTGAAAAGCCATTCCAGTACGAAGTGACCCCTGGCCTGACAAGAAAGCGGAGGGGGACCTGGGGGTGTTGAGCCAGAGATTTGGGGGCGGTAAAAGGGAGTTTCCTTGCCCCACCCTTGGGCCAGTTTTGAAGAAGCCACCAAAAGGGTCAGTGGGGGACATCCCTTTCGGAGCATTGTGGTGATTTTAAGTTCTGGAACAAAGGGTTGGCCCATCTAAAACAACGGGCCCCCGCCAGGACGGAGGGGGAAAGCCGGACACAGTTTCGGACACGGACCCTTTTTCTCCCCGTAAAAATCCAAAAGGGCCCGACAGTTTCAAAATTTCATCGGTCTTCATTAGGCATTTGGTTCGGGGCCCGAGCTAGTGAAAGGGTTGGCGCATCACTTCTCAGGGGGGCATCATCCCCAGGCAAGTCGGGGCTGGTTGAAGCTTGCCGGGGGGCCAGCGGAGGAGGAGGAGGAGGGGAAATTCCTGACACCGTGTTACCGACGCCCCCCTTGGAAAGAGGTTGGCGCAAATTTTTAAAGGCGGAGGGGGGAAAAGAGAGGAAGATCATTCTGGGCAAGGGGCCCCTCGACCCAGAGGTTGGGAAAACCCAAAGGGTCCAAACTCTCACATGAGGGGATGCTCCATTCCCCCAACATGATCCTCGCATTAAAGGGCCATCAAAATGAACAACAGTTACTGGGGGGCCACCCCCCGGGTCCCGGTACAAAAAAAAAATCACCCCTTTCCTTCCACCCAACCCCCAAAAAGGGGAAATAAAATGGGGGAAATGGAGACCTTTTCCCGAAATTTATCAACTGGAAACCCTCTGTTTTCGTCTGCTTTCCCCGTTCCCCCAAAAGCACCCGGGGAACCAAAATCAGCGGGCGTGACAGCAAAAAGAGTGCCCAAATAGGGGAGCGGCCGCAGCAGGCAAGGTGGGAGAAGCCAAAAGGGTGACCTCGGCAATCTTTATTTACCACCTCACCGACGATGCAACCAGGGCCCCACAGAAAAGGTCCCCTTGAAAACTTTTTTTTAAAATGATCATTTCTTACTGCAATTTTTTTTCTCTTTTCCCAAAAGTTATTTTGCTGGTTTTTGGGTGTGAGGAGACTTAAAAAAACAGCAAGGTTTTCATGACAAAAACCGTTTTTCCATTTACTCCACTTTTTTTAAGAAGTTTTTTCCCTTTTCAATGGTTTTTAGGTCATGTTTCGTGAGATACAGCTAAATTAGGTTTCCCTTTTGGGAAAAGAAATTGGCTTCTAAGTGGCCCTTTCTCCCTCACCCAATTTTTTAAAGTGGTGAGAAATCATATTTAAAAAATTTTTTTTGGGGCATGTTTCTGTGAATAAAAGCTAAAATTTTGGTCCTTTGGAAAAGAAATGGGCCCTTTAAGTGGGAAATTTTTCCCTTCCCCAATTTTTAATAGGGCTGAGAAAATCCCTATTTTTTAATTTTTTGGGGGCAAAGTAGTGTGAGATACAGCAAAAATATGGTCCTTTGTAACAGAAATTTTGGCTTTTAAGTGGGGATTTCTCCCTCACCTTTTTAACAGTGGCTGAAAGTTCCCTTTTTTAAATTTTTTTGGGGCATGGGTGCTTTTTAAATGCAGCCAAAACTAAAAATCATATTTAAAAAAAAAAGTTGGGTTTTAAAGACATTTGTTTTTTCACAAATTTACCCCAAAATGGCTTTAAGGGTCCTGCTTTGAATTTTTTGGGGGGTTTTTCTGTGACATTCAGTTTCTACAGGGCCTAAATTTTAAAAAAGTTGTTTTTTAACAAACATTTTTTTCTTCACAATTTTTCAAGAGTGGTCAAAAGGGTGATGGGCTGTCGAAAAAAGGAAAAAGGTAGGACACTGTTAAAGGACACATATTGCAAAAAAGATTTTTTTTTGCAAGACTTTTAAAAAAGCTATCAACCCTTTATTGAGACAACCCATTTAAATACAAAAGAAAAAAAGGGGAAACAAAGACATTGGGGGGGTTTCCTCCGATTTTAAAAAATGTTTTTTCCAAAAAAAAAATACTAAAAAACTTGCATGTACAAAATTTCTGTTAAAAAAAAATTCCCCCTGAATTCCAAAAGGGGGGTACAGGGAAAAATTGACCAGATGTAGGTTTTTTCAGGGACATGGAGTATGGAGCAAAGGACAGAGAACAAAGTACAGAACCCTTTCCTCCAGCACGTTGAGTAAAATGAGAAAAAAAATGCCAAGATAAAGGGGCCCCGGGGTGTAACAGGAGGTTAAAACCCCCAGTATTTCCAAAATGAAACCAATTGGTTTCCCCATCATACGGGGGGCAAGCGCTACCCCCGGTATTGGGCTGTGACAGAGGAAGGCTGGGTTCTCACACTTCCCCCTTTCCGCACTTTTGCTTCACACGACGTTTTTTGTTTGCTGCGTCATCAGGGGGATTTTAACCCCGCTTTTTAATAGATGACGGAGCCAGCCTGGGCTTTACCCCACCCACTGTAATCCGGGCCCCGGGTCATGCTGTGGACAGCACAGGTATGTCAAAGTCCAGTTCAACTAAAAGGTGGTTAAAGACCCCCTTTTTCCGGCACTTTTTAAATGTGGGGGTCATGCAGGGTTTTTGGGGGTCATTTTGGGGGCCCCGGGGCAGGTTAGTCAATGGCCCCGTGAAAATAAAAAGGTGGTTTTTAAAAGACTCCTTTTTTTCGGGACCCTTTTTAAAAGTGGGGCATGCAGGTTTTGGGGCTCATGCTGGGGGCCCGGGGCAGGTATAGTCCCAAATTTTATGAAAACAAAAATGGTGGGGTTGGGAAAGACTCCTTTTTCCGGCAACCCTTTTTTAAAAGTGGGGGGCATGCAGGTTTGGGGGTATGCTGTGGGCCCAAGGGCAGGTGCATAGTCCAAAAAACCCCTTTAAACAAAAAAGGGGGGTTGAAAGACTCCTTTTTTCGGCACTTTTTAAAAGTGGGGGGCATGGAAAAGGGTTTTGGGGTCTGCTGTTGGGCCCCGGGGCAGGTAAAAATCAATGTCCCCGTTCTTTTTCTAAAAAAAATGGGTTTAAAGACCCTTTTTTTCCGGGGGACTTTTTTAAACTGGGGGTTTATGCAGGGGTTTGGGGGGTCATGCTGCGTTCCCGGACAGGGATATTCAATGTCCAGTTTAAATTTAAAAAGATGGTTCAAATCAAAACTGCCCTTTTGGCACTTTTTAATTTGTGGGTGATGCAGGTTTAAGGGTCAGGGTGTTTGGGCAAGACAGGGATTGTAAATGGGCTGTGACTTTTTTTTCTGTGGGCTTTTAAAAACCAAAATGTGTTGCCTAAAAATGTAGCCGAAACCATTTGAAAGTTGTGATGTTAATTTTGCTTCTCCAGCCTTTTTTGGGTGTAATAATGAAGGGTTGTTTTTCCCCTCCCTTTGACTTTTAAAGGGCCCCTCGCGCAAAAACTTTTCTCACTATCGAAAAACCTTAACATAAACGGCCCGACTATCATCGATTCCCCGATACCAACGCAATCGTCAACACCCAAAAATAACTCTTTATAAATATCAGAGATAAAACAAAACCCCCCGCCAAAAGTGGCCCCAAGTATGTTTTTTTTTCCGTTTGCCCCCTTAGGGAATTTTTTTTTCGGTTTCCCGGGGTTTTTTTTTATTGGGACAAAGAAAAGTACATCTTTTCCCCCAAAAATTTAAAAACATTTTGGTCTAAGAAGGGGTTTTTTTGGGAAAAATAACGTTATGGCTCTGGGAAGGCGAGGAGGGAAAAAGGAATGGGACAACCCAAAAAAAAAAAAAAAATCCTCGTCGTTAAGAGATTAAGTCCTGGGGATAAATTGTTAAACTCTGGATTTATTCTGTTCTATTTAGAATTGGACAATAATTTACATGGGCTTTTTGGGTCAACCCCGGAAAAAATAAAAACCACAAAAAAAAGAAGGGCGTGGTTTTTTTTTTTTCCCTCCCAGTATCGCTGCATATATATATAATTTGCTACTACCGTAAAAGAACAATTCTATAAATAAAGATTTTATATATACACTTTTTTATTTTTTTTTAAAATACACAAGGGTACAAATGTTCAAGTAGTCTACTAATTTCTATTGTAGACTACATCTCCTCCCTCATCTCTGTCTACCACCCTGCCCGCTCTCTCCGCTCAGCTACGGACATCAAACTACAGACTACAATCATCCGAACCTCCCATGCCCGTCTTCAAGATTTGCCACGTGCTGCACCCATTCTCTGGAACATGCTACCACGTACCATCAGGCACAATCCCAGCCTTCGTAGTTTTAAGAGTGTCCTGAAAACACATCTTCTCAGGCAGGCCTACCAAAACCACTAACCCCCACCTTCTATCACACACATTTGTCACTCCCTACACTAGGGCACTCACAGGCACTTATCTGTATATAGATGTACAGTCAGGGTGGCAGGTTCACCAAATCTTTATGTAAACCTCCCCATATTTATAAAACATGGCTGGACCATTGTAAATTTAGCACTTCTCCTCTTTGTTTCCCCCAGCACCCTCTTAGATTGTAAGCCTTGCGAGCAGGGCCCTCACACCTTGTGTCTCACCTGTAAGTAGCGTTCACTGTGTAATTGTCTGTTTTTGTCTGTAATTATACCCTCTACATTGTAAAGTGCTGCGAAATTTGTTGGCGCTATATAAATAACGATTATTATTATTATTATTATTGTCTTTTATATAATCTTTACAAATCAAATGTACCATTTTTTTGAGAATATTAAAAGGGTTGTCTCGCTACAAGGATTGCTGCTTTTTATGTTAAGGATCTTGCAAAAACAAGTTTCTTTGTAATATGTGTCCATTAACAGTGTCCTACCTATTCCTAGATATCCCCTCTTGTATGGGCTGCATCAGCTCTTCAGGTCGCTATAGCTACAGATCTGTTCAATCTCTCCAGAAAGGCTGCCAGCACTGGTTGCAGATAATCGCGCAATTCCAAAGCACGGGGGGGGGGGGGGGGGGGGGGGTTGTCAGTGGTTCATAATCGCCGCTAACAATTGACATTTCAATTCAACCCCCCGCGCGTGTACAATCCGATCGTATTGTACACGCAGGGAGACGATGCGTAATCCATAGCTCTCTGAGAGCTATGAATTACCATAATTGCAGCGAGCATTTCGCCGCATATAAAGCGCAATAAGCGCCAGAATATGCAGCATTTTAAGCCGTGTGAACATACCTTAAGATTTGCACATCTGAATTTGTTTTGAGTGTGCTCCATGTGTATAGTGTTGGTATTGTATCTGGCCATTAGCAAAAGTATATGCAAGGTAACAGTATTATGCTGGTATAAATGTATATTATTGATGATTGCTAATGTGCCTGCTTGTCTTAATACTCCTTGATGTTGCTCACAATATTATTGTGGCGAAATAAACACTTTTATGCATTATTTTTTATTAGCTACAATTAAAGGGGTTGTCTCACTACAAGGATTGCTGCTTTTTATATTAAAGGTCTTGCAAAAACAAGTCACTTTGCAGTATGTGTCCATTACCAGTGTCCTCCCTATCCCTAGATATCCCCTCTTGTATGGGCTGCACCAGCTCCTCAGGTCGCTATAGCTACAGACCTGTTTACTCTCTCCTGCCAGCACTGGTTGCTATAGCTACAGACTTGGCTTCTACTGCAGCCTAGTAGAAGCCAGTACACACGCCCCTGAATTCAAAGTGAAACCAAGAAAACAGGACTGAGGTGAGATGAATCAATGTAGTGAGATAACTCCTTTAAAATGCACTTTTTAGCTACCAAAAGCGTAACATGAAGACCTTTATTTCCAGACAGAAATTCAGCTTTCTGACCATCCCCGGAGTTGACCAGAACCTAATGGAAAATAGTTGCCAAAGGGTCACAGTTTATCTGCAGCTTTCACATTTTCTGGATTAACTGACGTACATCTTCCCATTATTGTTTTAATTTAGGACACCTCCATAACCTGTATATTAGGTTCGCCTTATCCAGACCACATTTCGGGCACGCTTTAAGGTAGTGTGAGGGAGCATAAACTATAGGGTACGATCCTGCTGCAGCCAAACACACACCTGCATTTTGGATGCCATTTATGCAGTGCTTTTGAATGCGTTTTTCAGATCTAACACGCCGTGTGGACATACCCTTATTGTTTCTAAGTGCCTTCATATATTCTAAATTTCTCACCTCCTTTATATGAAAGAATAGTAACGCTATGTCTACACAGCAATGTCCAAAAGCCGACAGCATTTTAACATTGCTGGACCGCGGATATTGGAGCGGGTTTGCGCTAAAAACCACGGTTAGTTTTTGTATTTCCCGCCGGCCCAGTACATGGACTGCACGGGTATCCGTCGGAATATAGAACATGTTCTATGTTCAGCTGGCGGCTTCTGTAGAAAATCAGTGTTGTTTGGACTACAGCTCGGATTTTCTATTGCGGTCTACTCTGCACTGGCTACAGTCTGATTTTTGGCGGATTCTAAATACTGAATCCAACGAAAATCCAGTGCTGTGTAGACACAGCCTAATTTTTCCAAAATCAAGTATTTGGCTGCAGTAAGGTTGTACAGGAAAAGTCTCCCAGCTTTCCGACCCAATAAGCGATACAGGACATTCAAAATATATACGGGACATGATTAAATTATATAAAAAAATAAATGGTCCCTACAAAAAGTATGGGGAAAAATTATTTCATGTAAAGCCCCCTCAAAAGACAAAGGGGACATTCCCTTCGGCTAGAGAGAAAAGGATTCAATCTCCAGAGGAGAAGGGTGTTCTTCACTGTAAGGCTATGTTCACCGCCGGCCCCATAGACATGCATTATTCTCGGCACGTATACGTCGCTGGTAATTTACATGTCACTTATCTCTCCGCTGGGCGTATTGTGCGAGCAGGGAGAGGAGACGTATTCCATAGTTCTCTATGAGAACTGTGGAATACCGTAATGACTGGGACGTATCTCGCCCCGTAGTTCGGCGCAAATTACGGGCTGAAATACGTCCCAGAATAAGCCGTGTGAACATAGCCTAAGAACTGTGAATCTGTGGGCTAGCCGCCTGAGGAGCTGGTCACAGCAGAAACAGTTGGGAGTTTGAAGAAAGGCTTATATATCTACCTGAAACTAAAGAATATTAATGAGTATGTAGCCGTATAAAATTGTAGATCCAGTCTGATGACAACTCTGGGATCAGAAATGAAATCTCCTTTAGAGCAGATTGGTTCTTGCGTTGTGGGTTTCAGGGCATTCACCAGTGGGGAGACTGGGCTTAAACTCCTTATCTCCCTCCCTTCACACACATTTTCCCCACCCTTGGTTGAACTTGATTCACCTCTAAACTTGTACGGGACAGACCAACACATAAAAGTTATAAATGAAAAATCCATTTATTTGCACATAGAGGAAGACACGTTTCATGCTGTGATGCACTTCATCTAGTTCCACACTGAGTAACAGAAATAAAACCTCTTAAATATATATTGAAAAAGACCACCAGGATGTGCACATGTAACTGCACGTGTCATCCATTGGCGCTCTCCCTATATTGCTGAAACCTAGTTAGGATATGTTCACACAACGGTTTCACCATCCGTTTTTGGATCTGTTTTTCGCAAGCAAAACGGATCCAAAAAACTTATCTAACGATGATCAGTGTGATTTACTTGCTTTCATTGTAAAAAGCGCATCGCCGTTCAGATGAGCGGTCGCCGATGTGCTTTTACTTGCTTCTTTGTGATCTGCTTTTCAGATCCGTTTAAGAATTGAAATGTCATTTCTACTTGCGTTTTACGCAAGAGAAATCCCCATAGGAAACAATGGGGTGCGCTCTTGGAGCCTGAAAAATGTCTGTGTATAATATATATATATATATATATATATATATATAGGGAAAACCGCTTGCACTCACAAATTTTAAAAGTTGAAAAAAATACTTAGTGCTTTATTTCATGTCCACTGGGCAAACATTTAGGCTCACACAGAGCCTAAACGTTGCCCAGTGGACATGAAATAAAGCTCTAAGTATTTTTTTCAACTTTTAATTTGTGAGTGCAAGCGGTTTTCCTTTTTTGTTTGCTTATCCGTGACGGGATTTATACCTGCTTGCACCCATCCTATTATTTGGTTGGGAGGTGCTGCCTATTGTTCCTATTTTTATATATATATTTATATATATTATTAATTAAGCATGTATCAGTGATTAATAATTGATAATTTATTAATTGTTAATTATTACTAATAATTATTGCTAATAATTAGTATTAATAATTATTGACAATTAGTAATAATAATACTAATTAATCATTTAGGGTTTGGTTAAATCATTAATTGTAAATGAATAATTATCAAAATGCAGTATTTGGTCATGGAATAGGTTAAATTAATAGATAATTGATTTGAAAGAGAAGGCATTGAAAAACGCATCCAAAAAAGCATCTGCAGCTGCGTTTTTGGATACGTTTTTTGGATTCAGTTTCTCTTCTGGTAAAAAATGGATACAAAACGTTGTGTGAACATACCCTTATTCTTAAAAACATGAAATCCTGTGTATTTTACATAAAAAAGCTTCCATTATATCACTCACTAAATAAAACACGTTAAACTACATACTAATTGTCATATACATATCCGAATTAAATAATTGTTTGTAATTCTTACTGCTCCCACTAGATGTCACTCCTATTCCACCTTTTATAGATACTTATATTAAAATGTTACTGCTAGTTTAAAAACTAAAACTATGTGTAATGAACAAAGTTCAAACAGTTCTCTCTTTTTCCTGTTATCTTTTTCACTGTTTCACTATGCAGAAAACCTTCTCTTTGAACTGACCAACTAAAACTAATTTACAGAGGGGGACAAAAGTATTTAGTCAGCCACCAATTGTGCAAGTTCTCCCACTTAAAAAGATGAGAGAGGCTCCTGTAACTGACATCATAGGTAGAGCTCAACCATGAGAGACAAAATGAGAAAAATCCAGAAAATCACATTGTCTGATTTGGAAAGAATTTATTTCTAAATTATGGTGGAAAATAAGTATTTGGTCACCTACAAACAAGCAAGATTTCTGGCTCTAACAGAGCTGTAACTTCTTCTGTAAGAGGCTCCTCTGTCCTCCACTCACTACCTGTAGTAATGGCTCCTGTTTGAACTTGTTATCAGTATAAAAGACACCTGTCCACAACCTCAAACAATTACACTCCAAACTCCACTATGGTTATGTTATTTCCCATAAGAAGTAGCTTGTGCGCCCATTGGCTAGATTCTGACGAGCCCCCGTACTTCTGACCAATCAGATTACAACATCTAACATCCTATGACTATTAGGCGTGAACCGCCGATGCGCCGCACGTTGACTAATACTGTATTTCCATTGAGTATACTTTTTACATGTTATTTACCATAAGAAATAGCTTGTGCCCCCATTGGTCAATCATGGCTGAACCTCCTAATCCCCTACCAATCAAATTACAGTATTCTTTCAGGGCGCAAATTTTCGAACGTGCTCCTTCACTTATTTCATATTTCCCACTATACAACTGTAGCTTGTGTGCTCATTGGCTGTTTCCGGCCGCGCCTTTTTTTGATTTGACCTATCACAAACCAAGCGCACGTCCCCATTCAATTCTATGGGTCCGGACGCTCGCAACCCCCCAAAAAAAAAGGTTATTTTACTAATTAAAAAGGGGGGGGCCCTCCCAAAAGGGTATATATTTTAAAAAAATTTAAAATTTTTAAAAAAAAACCCCCAGACCCATCCTCAAAAACCCCCATTTTGGTTTTTCCAAAAAAGGGGGTTTTTTTTCGGGGTTTTTTTTTCCCCTGTCCTTTTACTGTTATAAGCAGAAAACCCCTAAGGGAAAAAACCTTTAAAAGGGGAAAAAATTTTACGCAAATTTGAAGTTCTCCATAAAGGTAGAGGGGGGCCCGTATCCTCGCTCCCCCATCCCCCCCAAAGGGACAGAACATGGTTTTTTTAGGATAAACCCAAATAGGTTTTAAATTTTGGGCCCCGTTTGGGGTCCCCCAAAACCCAAAAGGGGCAAACTATATCCTTTGTAGGCTGTAACGGGGGTTACAATAAAGGACACCGTCCCCTCCACCCAAACACAATTTTTTCAAAAGGCCGTGCATGCTGTCCGGGGCCCCATCCCTGGGGTTCAAAATAATCCATCTTTGGGCCCCATCCCCGGGGGGTTGGAAAACTATTTCCTTGTAACTTACAATAAAAAGGATTCGTCCCCATTGGGCCCAGGGCGCCTACCTATAAAACAAATTTACCTTTTCCCACCCTCACTTTTTTAAAATTTTTTTCTTTTTTTGGGGCCCTTTTCCGGGGGTTTGAAGGGCTAAAAACCCCCCGGGGGGCCCCATAATGGGGTTTTCGGGGGGCGGCCCCCTTTTTTTCCAGGCCCTAAACATATTTGCAAGGGGGAATCCACGTTGGGCCCTAAATTTTTTAGATGGTGATCCATTTCCCCGCCCCGGGCCCCAACAATTTGTAGGGGGGGGTTTTATTTCCGCGGGGCCCCCCCAAAACCTATTACAAGTGGTGAATTGTTTGCCGGGATCCTAAGAAGGGTGCAGGCATTGCTTCCGGGCCCATACACATAGGGTTAGAAAGGGTGCAGTGACATCCCTGCTCCAGGGCCCAACACTAGGTTAAAGGGGTGCGGGTGACATCCGCTGCTCCGGGCCCCAAACCAAGGGTTGGGGGGGGGCCCCTCGCTCCGGACCCCATAAAAAAGGTTGCGGGGAAGTGACATCCGCCCGCCCACCCCAAAAGAGGAAAAATGCCCGCCATTTCGGGGCCCATCCGGGGGGGAAGGGGGTAAATGCATCTCGGCCCCCCCAAAATAGGGTTAGCAGAGGGGGGGACACTGACTGCTGGGGGGCCCCATACACAGTACGGTAATAATTGTTGTGTTAAACCACCTGGACCCGGGGGTCTTTTGGGGGGGGCGCCCCCCGAAGGGGGTCCCCCCCCCTGTGCACCTTTTTTTAAAACCTATAAATTCAATAAACACAGTTTCCAATGTCGCCATTTGTCCCCTCAATTAAAATTTCACACAGCAGCTCCAACGGTCACAAACGTGCAAAAGGCAGAAATCGACCCCCCTTGGCCCGAAAGCCAATAATGATCTCTTTTTGCAACTTTGATAAATCTCTCTTTTACCCATGAAAGCAACAAGGGATAAGTGTGAGGAGCCTAACAAACCCTTTTAACCCACCAAACCACGCTCCACGGTACTTCCATCAATAGTACTACGTGACGTCAAAATAGAATGGTCATAATAATTGACTAAATGTGTACATTTTTTCCCCGCTTCTGGCGTGCATTTCCCTGAAAACAACAAACTATTTTTTGTTCCCCTGGGTTTAGGTTCTAGTTAAATTTTTTTTTTGTCCCTATCAGTTTCTATTAGTTTTGAAGCATAGCTTCATCAGGGGAGCGATATTGACAGGCATCCCCTCAGGGAGATATATTTTATAATTAGAGGAAAAATATTCCCTGGTCAAGGGGACCCTTATGGTTCACTGTTGCTATATATTTCTTTTTTAAAATTTTCAAAACACAGCATTTTTTTTTCCCAAATTTCAAATAAGCTAAATTTAATAAAGTCATTTTTTTTTGGTCCAAACTGCCCCACACTAATAATACATACGTTGTAGCCTAATAGGTAATTATATACCAGAGAGATACTTTCTTTGGAGAAAAATAATACATTTATTGATGGAAGTTTATTTCTGAACTAAGAAAGAGGGACATTTTAAAGGGGTTGTCTCGCTACAAGGATCACTGCTTTTTATGTTAAAGGGGTTTTGCCATAAGTAAAATTAATGTGGGAAGCTTGCAAATGAAATAACAAACATTTTCACCATTCATTTTTATTAAAAATTCTGCACCGTTTTTGTTTTAGCTGCTCTTTTAGTGATCCATTGTTTACAGCTCGTCTTCAGGGGATACGACCAGGGCTGAGAGCTCCTCAGTCCTGGTCGCACATGCTCAGACATCACCTCTCCTCTCAGGCAGCTACTGAGTGTTCAAACCTCAGGTGCTGTCATTCTACTCCCGTCCTCTGTGCTCCCCAGTAATTAGTCAAACAGTGCAAATAAATAAAAAATAAACCTCAGTGAGGTCTGTGTATTGATAAAGAGAAAAAAAAAACACAGGTTTGGTTCCTGCAGGGATTTGAACCGAGGACCCTTGTGCTGTGAGGTAAAAACTTTACCTCTCAGCTGCTCACAATGCTTTACATAAACAGACCTTTCTTTGACTAGAGAGAGGAAAGGCCTGGTGATATCATCCTGCTGGGTCACATGATAGGCAATTCAAACACATCACACACGCCCCCTTCTGAGCACACAGAGCTGAAGAGCTGGATGCAGGAGGTATGAAATGAGATCGTGGCAAAACCCCTTTAAAGATCTTGCAAAAACAAGTCACTTTGTAATATATGTCCATTAGCAGTGTCCTACCTATTCTTAGATATCCCCTCTTGTATGGGCTGCATCAGCTCCTCAGGTCGCCATAGCTACAGACCTGTTCAATCTCTCCTGATAGGCTGCCAGCACTGGTTGCTATAACTACAGACCTGTTTGATCTCTCCTGATAGGCTGCCAGCACTGGTCGCTATAGCTACAGACCTGTTTGATCTCTCCTGATAGGCTGCCAGCACTGGTCGCTATAGATACAGACCTAGCTTCTACTGCAGCCTAGTAGAAGCCAGAAAACACGCCCCTGAATTCAAAATGAAACCAAGAAAACCGGACTGAGGTGAAATGAATCAATGTAGTGAGACAACCCCTTTAAGGCGTAAAGAGGGACAGGGGGCTTTGAATTTAAAGGGGTTGTCTCACTACATTGATTTATCTTACCTCAGTCCTGTTTGCTCGGTTTAATTTTACAGCAACCAGCTATAGCAACCAGTGCTGACAGCCTATCAGGAGAGATCGAACAGGTCTGTAGCTATAGCGACCAGTGCTGGCAGCCTATCGGGAGACATCAAACAGGTCTGTAGCTATAGCGACCTGAGGAGCTGATGCAGCCCATACAAGAGGGGATATCTAGGAATAGGTAGGACACTGTTAATGGCCACATATTGCAAAGTGACTTGTTTTTTGCAAGATCTTTAACATAAAAAGCAGCAATCCTTGTAGTGAGACAACCCCTCTAAAATAGGGACTGTCTGTCCAAAAGAGGGACACTTTGGAGCTATACACATGGGATATGAATGTAGCGTCACTGCTGAGTGACGGGTAGGGGACACCGGAGCTCCCATGGCGGGACAGGTGAGTATAGGTCCATTTCTTTTTTTTTTATTTTAAAGCCATTCTAGGCTATAGGGAGATTTCCAAAAAATTCTGAAAACCCCTTTAACAGCTGTACAATTTTGCAAGTAAATGCAAATGCAACCACATCATGTCCAGCCGGCTTCTTCACCATCAGACCTTACTATTACATATTACACATATTTTCAGCCTCAGAATATAAAGCTTTTACATTCACTGACAGCAAGCAGTGATATTGAAAACAGGCGAATTGAAAAGTAGTGTTTATTAGAAAGTTTCATCTATAATTTTTTATTAAAGTCAACTAATTTCTAAAGTAAAAACTAGAAACTGCTCCTCCAAAGAATAGAAATGAATTACATTTTACAAATACTTGGAAATGGACCAGCCCAACCCCCTCTAGCATGGAATACAATGAGCTCGTCCTTAACGACGGCTTGGCTCATTCTGATGACGTCAGCGGAATCGGAAGCAATTCCGCCCTGCAACACGAACTGTTGTCTGCACTGTGAAGCCTCGGAGTGTGGCTTATCCGCCATTTTGTCGGAGACCTACGACGTTAAAACGTAATGGAGTGTCTCTGACAAAATGGCGCCGGAACAGGAGACATTGAAATGACGCCGATATGTTGGTAGCTGTGTGGAGGTTGGAACCGGGGCAGAAAGAGAAGAGGATCCGCGCTCGCATTTGGGTCTTATAAAGGTGAGGAGCTGGGCATTTGGTTATGTAATTGCTATAGTGCGCTGTGGGGATTTTTACTATTAGTACTGTTAGCCGTGTACGGTCTGTGGTGAATATACATGAGGGGATTTATGACAAATAATTTTATGTAGAAATTGAATGAAATTTCTGCCTCAGTTTTACATGGAAGCTGTATGGCTGTGAGGAGGCGATGTAACAGGTCCTACTTACCTGACATAGTGAGGTAATTGCATCGTGTGGCGGCTCTAGTGCTGTGCATGACATAATGTGCTAAGAAATAACAATGTACAGCACTACAGCCATTGGATGATGTGGACATGTGACCGGGTCACATGACTGCAGCATTTGTAGTCACCATGGCTGAACGACTACATTTTACCTCACGGTTCAGGTGAATGGAACAATTTTTAAATAGAACCTATGGAGAAGTTGCTTCTTTCACTGTAGGGAGAAGGTTACTGGCCCTAAATAAATATGTCAGGGGCCCCTCCAAATCCAGTTGTCAGGATTTAGGTTGAAATTTACTGGAGTCAGTGCCGGATCTGCAAATCAGGGCGTTGGCGTCTTTAAGTGAAACCTCGAACTCCACTGAACTGGCCTTCACCACTCCACTAAAATGGACACCGACTCCACAGCCCAGCTGCAAATAATCAATGTTTTATTTTTGTTTTAATTAAAGGGGTATTCCCATCTTATGAAGTGATGGCTTATTCCTAGGATAGATCGTCACTGTATGATTGTCTGGGTCTGGCCTATGGGGCCCCCAAGATTCTGAATATAAAGGGATATTCCTATCTCATACAGTGATGACCTATTTCTAGGGCAAAAAAGATAGTTTTTGACCTAAACAGTTTTCATACATGTGGCCCTTTATGATTGTTGGGGTCTGACCTCTCGGGGCCCCCACGATCCTGGGAATAAATGGGACACCCAGTGTTGTTCCTGGATCTGCAAGGTAGTGACAGCACAATGGCGTTCACAATAGGGTCCCTATGTAGTTTCCTGTGTAGCTGTATGGTCTCCTGTAGGCAACTGTGCAAGATGGCCACAAGCTGAATGAGCACTGTCTCTATATTTTTTTTTTATGTTGTTCTAGACTGAGCATTGTTTTTTTCAGGAAAAACTGCTCCCAAAATGTAAAAAAAAAAATCCCCCTTCAAGGCTATGTTCACACGTGTGAACATACGTTTTTAGATACATGTTTGGATCAGTCTTTTGGAGCCTAATACTCAAACATGTATCTAATAATGAGCAGTGTGATTTACATTGCTTTTACTTTGCAACACGCATCAGTGTTCACATGAGTGATCGCTGATCCGTGTCTCACTGCATCTTTCGGATCCTAAGAACTGTCATGTCAATTCTTGGTCTGAAAGAAGAAGCAGGAGCCCTATAATAAACTATAGGGGGCGATCCTGCTGCATCCAACACACATCTGATCGTCGCTGCATTTTTGGATGCGATTTTCGGATCCAAAATCGGATCCAAAAACGCTGTGTGAACATGTCCTAAAGGACTAATACATAAATCTCCAAAAAGAATGGAAGCCCTGTCGGCATCAGAATGTATTAAAAAAAAAAGTCTCTACCAATTCAGTAGAATCAACAATGCCCAGTCTAGGACCACAGAAAACCCCAAAAATGTTGATTTTGTAACACATTATAGTTCATCACACGTATAAATTAGGTTGATACTATCAAAAAATTTGGCCAGTGCTGTTAAATGACCCTTTTTTAAAAGATCACATTCCTTCAGTGCCAGCAATGATTTTTCGGAGAGCTACATCGATTAAAGAAATTGTAGCCCCCAGCAAGGGTAAGTCCACACAGTGTGTTGGATCTGTTTTTAGATGTGTGTTTGGACCCGTGTTACGGACCCAAACACGTAACTGCTTGTTGAATACAATTTATGCAGCGCTTTTGAATTCATTTTTCGGATCCAAAACGGATCCAACAAGTCGTGTGAACATCTCCTAACATTCATAGACCTAAATCACTAAAGGACCCCGCCTCTCCCCCCCCCGAAAAATGTAAATGTAACAAAAAAGTGTCTTACTTGTTCTATGATTTGACATGATCATAATGAATACAGTTTCATCAAAAATGAAAGAAACACTCTCTAAACTGTAGTAGCGTCTATGATATCTACCTTTTACAGTGTTCCTGCAGTAAGCAATATATGGAGCACACTACCCAACAAATAAAAGGATGAATAACCATAGACTAAGGGCGACATGTATGAGTTTTGCAGTCCAGGCGCCATTTTTTTTTCTCACATTAGTAGCGTAGACTGCGCCTGCATTTATTAACCTGTTCTACTGTGGGTCATAGATTTGGCACTTTCTAGTTCCACTGCAGCACCTCAAGCTCAGGTAAACCCTTTGTAACTTGGTCCGGCTGTTTCAGCAGTAATGCGCCCAATTTTGCCGTCCTCCAGTCATAAATGTGTAGAATCATACGGTTGTAGTGCGATGCCCCAGAACATCCCCACATCTTGGGTGCATTACAAGGTGTCACGGGCACCCGATAATGCACCTAATTTTGGCGTGCACCTGATTATAAATCTAGAGGAAGGGCTGCACCAGTTTTTGGGCTGAAAGGACCCCAGACTACTGCCGCAGCCCCGTACATACATGTCGTCCTAAATATCAGAAAGCGATATAATTTACATAGTGTCTCATGCCACATGTCAGAGGTTCATAATGGGGATGAAAAGGAGGTTTCTTTACTTCTAATAGACCATGAATAGATCAGCAATAAATTCTAGGCACTCGCCAAACGGGAGATGTTCTGGATCTATCATTTACTATGCTTGAACCCCTATGGTTTAAACCAGGCATCCTCAAACTGCGACCCTCCAACTGTTAAGAAACTACAACTCCCATCATGAATTTATATAATCTGCAACAGTGGGAATGATGGGAGTTGTAGTTTCCCAACAGCTGGAGGGCCGCAGTTTGAGGATGCCTGGTTTAAACGAAGTCACAGAACTTGTCTATTAGTGAAATTCTATATATATATTTATAAAATCTCGAATCCATTTAAGTTGAAACATACTCTTAGGCCTCGTTCACACGGCTTATTGCCGGTGTAATTGCGGGGACGGATTTCGCCCCGCAATTACGCCGGCGGGGGCGGAGCGGGGGGGGGGGGGCCGTCAGCTCCCCGGCCCCAAAGACTGTCATTATCTACGGCGCGTACACGCCATAAATAATTCCCATGTCACTTTCTCCCCCCGCGGCGGATTCACTGAGCGGGAGAAGAGACGGAATCCATAGTTCTCTATGAGAACTGTGGATTACCGTAATGACTGGGACGGATTAGAGCCGTACTGCAGCGCAAATACGGCGCGCAGTACAGCTCCAATCAGCGCCCAAATAAGCCGTGTGAATGAGGCCTTAGGGTATGTTCACACGATGTATTGCGGCGTGTTTAGTGTGTGCCGCAATACGGCAGGTGTTTTGGAGCGATGTGCTTCCAAACCACGGTGGGGCCGGCCCCATAGACATCCATTGTCAGCGGCACGTATTCGATCGTATTGTACGCGCAGAGGGACGATGAGAGCTAAGGTTACGGTAATTGCGGTGCACATTTCGCTGCATATAACGTGCAATATGCGCCGAAATGCGTGGCAAAATAAGCCGTGTGAACATGCCCTTACAGTTTTCTCTTCTTTTATGTTACATATTCTATATCATAAATTTTTGTTTCTAGTCTTTCAGTAATTATTTTTATACCTAAAAAAAATTACTAATTACCAATAAATAACGACTAGTACTTTTTTAAGACTGTCTCCACTGTGCAAATTTTCTGTTGTTTTTTTTAGACTTTTATAGCAAAAGCTCCCTGTTTTCTCCACGAAATGTTTTTTTTCTCTGCTTGTTTTTGCTGTTGGTCGTTTTTGAAACATGTTGTTGCAAAAAACGACAGAGCAGCAAATTTACTATTGGAGTCTATGTAAAGCGGCGGATGTTTTTTGGCGCTTTTTTTTTTTTTTTTTTATTGCTGCAGAAATCCACAGCAATTACAATGCTGTGCATTCTTGCAAAAAAAAAGTGACCAAAACGCATCAAAAAATGCACCAAGAAATGCAAAACGCACCAAAAAACAGTGTTTTTTTTTTTTAGCTGTTTTTAACATGGACAAAAAAAACCTCAGTTTTATGAACGGTTTTAGGATTCGGTTTTCAGTGAGTTTTTTTTTTTGTCCAATGCCGTGTGGACCGATCTGAGGTCTTCTCTATGAGGTACTTATTATATTTGTACTGACAGTTTGTGCAGGTTTATTTAAATCATTCTGTCACATTAAATAAATGTAGCGATCATGATGTTTATATTCAAGTGATAGAAGGTAACCCCCTTTCCCCACAGTAACTCTAGTAGTGGTAAAACAACAAATATAAGAACTAACATAATATTTAGATACCTGTAGAGTCTTTAATTAAAGTATATTAAATACATCCTGATCAGGGAAATACAAAATATATAATGAGGGCTCCATCCAGTGCACACAACTAAAATACACATACCTAAAGTGTCGGTCCATGTAACTAACAGCACTGTAACAAATGTAACAGTTAGGCCGTGTTCACACGGCTTATTCCAGATGGAATTGCGAGCCGGATTGCGCTCGCAATTCCGTCTTGAATAAGGAGCGGGGGCGCGGCCCGCCGGCCCCATAGACTTACATTATCCACGGCACGTATTGCGGATTCGCCGAGCGGGGAGGAGCGACGGAATCCACTGTTCTTTGAGAGCTGTGGATTACCGTAATTACTGCGACGGATTGAAGCCGTACTGAAGCGCAAATCCGCCGCCAATCCGCGCCAAAATAAGCCGTGTGAACACGGCCTTAACTGAATAGATGTGTTGCATAGAAAGGTTACAGTTAATATATAACCAACTATACTAGAGAAAGTTTAAAGAGAACCTGTCACATAGTTTATGCCCCTCTTGCTGAGGACAGCACAAGCCAGTGTCAGACCTGCTGTTTCCAGCGCTGTGCCCCTTAGGCCTCGTTCACACGGCTTATTCTGGGACGGATTGCAGCCGTATTGCGTGCCGTATTTGCGCTTCAGTACGGCTCCAATCCGTCCCAGTAATTACGGTAATCCACAGTTCTCATAGAGAACAGTGGATTCCGTCGCTCCTCCCCGCTCGCAAATCCGCCGCGGGGGGAGAAAGTGACATGCACATTATTTCCGGCACGGACGCACCGTAGATAATGCATTGTCTATGGGGCCGGGAGCGGCGCCCCCGCCCCTTATTCAAGCCGTAACTGCGGGCGAAATCCGTCCCGCAATTACGGCTTGAATAAGCCGTGTGAACATTGCCTTATTCTGTAAGATGCAGCAGTTTTTGAGTATTTAAAGAGAACCTGTCACATAGGTGATGCCCCCCTTGCTTAGGACAGCACAAACCAGTGTCAGACCTGCTGTTTCCAGCGCTGTGTCCCTTATTCTGTAAGATGCTGGAGTTTTAGAGTATTTACCTCTCAAATCTTATTCATGAGCAGGTGTTAGCCCCGCCCACCACAGGATAGCCCCGCCCACTGACAGGTTTTCACATGTTTCTATCTATTCAAAGTAATAGGTTTATCAGTTGAGGTGGGCGGGGCTAGCCTCAGGTGGGCGTTTTTAAAAAAACAACAAAAAACCTGACTCTTTGAATGACTCTTTTCTGGCTGAAAACTGCAGATTTGAGGGGTACAGCATCTTACAGAATAAGGGGCACAGCGCTGGGAACGGCAGATCTGACACTGGCTTGTTCTACCCTCAGCGAGGGGGGCATAATCTATGTGACAGGTTCTCTTTAAGGGCATGTTCACATGGCGTACTGCCATGCATACTGTACGTGCCGCAGTACGCCATGTATTTTAGAAGGGCACGCTGATCAACGCGTACTTCCAAGCACTGTGGGGGTAAATAAACACAGCGCGTATTGTATGCCAGGGAGACGAGACATAATTCATAGTTCTCTAAGGCTATGTTCACACGGCTTATTTGGGCACGTATTTCACCCCGTATTTAGCGCCGGAGTGCGCAAATTATGGCTGAAATCCGTCCCAGTCATTACGGTAATCCACAGTTCTCATAGAGCACTATGGATTATGTCTCCTCTCCCTGCTCGGCAAATCCGCCGCGGGGGGAGATAAGCGACAGGTCATTTACTAACGGTGTATACGCACTGCTGGTAATGATAGTCTATGGACCGGCGAGGTGTGCCCCCCTCCCCCCGCTCTCGCCCCCGTCCACACGGCATAATTGTGGGGCGTAATTACGCCCCGCAATTAAACCGTATGAACATAGCCTTAAGCTGGGTGAACATGGCGTGTGAGAGCTATGAATTACCGTAATTGCAGCGCGCATTTCGGCCGTATTAAAGCGCATATATGCAGTGAAATGCGCGCCGCAATTACGTTGTGTGAACATACCCTAAGGAGAAGCATAGATACAGTACATGTGCACATCCGGGCGTATCCTTTCACAATCTTTCTAAACAGTGTTTGTTGGTACAACTACATGGAACTGGCTGAAGTGCACGAAACGCGTTTTCCTTTATAAAATAAATCCTTTTTTTTTCAATAACAGTAAATTTTTGGGATGACCTGCGCTGCTGCTTGTTCATAGAAGATTCGGGGTTTACTGGTAAATAAACCGCACACTATATTATTATTTTCTCTGTCCAAAATCTCCTGGTTGAGAGAGGACATCTACGGACTCAACTGCTGCAGACCCCGTCTGTTAAACCCCTTAAGCTGAACGCCTGAAAAGTACTTAAAGGGGTTGTCTCACTACATTGTCTCACCTCAGTCCTGTTTTCTTGGTTTCATTTTGAATTCAGAGGTGAGTTTACTGGCTTCTACTAGGCTGCAGTAGAAGCCAGGTCTGTAGCTATAGCAACCAGTGCTGGCAGCCTATCGGGAGAGATCAAACAGGTCTGTAGCTATAGCAACCAGTGCTGGCAGCCTATCAGGAGAGAGTAAACAGGTCTGTAACTATAGCAACCAGTGCTGGCAGCCTATCAGGAGAGATCAAACAGGTCTGTAGCTATAGCGACCAGTGCTGGCAGCCTATCAGGAGAGATCAGACAGGTCTGTAGCTATAGCGACCAGTGCTGGCAGCCTGTCATGAGAGATCGAACAGGTCTGTAGCTATAGCAACCAGTGCTGGCAGCCTATCAGGAGAGATTGGACAGGTCTGTAGCTATAGCGACCTGAGGAGCTGATGCAGCCCATACAAGAGGGGATATCTAGGAATAGGTAGGACACTGTTAATGGACACATATTGCAAAGTGACTTGTTTTTACAAGATCTTTAACACAAAAAGCAGCGATCCTTGTAGTGAGACAACCCCTTTAATGACCAGCAGATTTTGTTCGTTTTTGCCTCCTTGCGTTTTAACAGTTGTAACTTTTTACATTTTCCAATGACGCAGTTGTACAAGGCCTCGTTTAATTCGGGACAAGTTGCACTCTTTGGCGGAATACTTAAAGTTCACTTATAAATTATTGCAGAATTTTTTCCAAATTTTCTTTGTTTCATTTTTTTTATACCATTCACATTTCACACTTAATAGCTTGTTAGCAGGGCCGGAACGACGGGTAGGCTAAGATAGGCGACCGCCTAGGGCTCCACTTCATCCCAGGAATAAAGGGGGCGCAAAGAGGCATGAAGTGGGCTGAATTTTACATTGGGAGATGGTGGTGGGGGTGCTTCATGCCTTATTTGCCTAGGGCACCAGAATACCTTGTCCCAGCCCTGCTTGTTAGATTAATTCTACAGGGTATTACAGTCGTGTGGCTACCTAATATGTGGAGGGTTTTTTTGGTGTGTGTGTGTGTAATGTATGCAAAATTATTTTTTATTAAATATTTATTTTAATTTAATTTTTTCTACACTTTTTAATTTTTTTTTTAATCTTTTTTCTTTAAATCCCATGAAGGGGTAACTGTTTTATAATTATTTTTTTTTCACTTAGTAATGTATTAGCATATTCATATATGCTAATACATTATAATCTGTGTCAGTCTGACACAGGCAGTGTTCAGGACAGCACACAGTCTGTCCTGGTCACTGGCTTCTTACACCGACAGCTCTGGGGCTACTCTAGGTCCCCAGGGCTGACTGTGCAGCTGTTCCCCGGGCTCTGTTGGGTCACCGGAGCAGGGGAAAGCCCTTTGATTACACCGCAGTTACTGACCGCGGCAATCAAGGGGTTAAGCGGCGGGGAGCAGAGGTTTCCTCTGCTTCCCGGCACCTGCAGAGACTGCACTGGGAACAAGGCTGTGAAGTAAAGCCCTGTTCTCAGCTCCTGCGGTGCCAAGTGCTGCAAACCCCAATGTCTGCAGCGACGCCAAAAGTTGGCAGGCGGTCGTTAAGGGGTTAATACATTTGGTTCTTATGCCTGGAGGCATTAGGGAGAGTTGCGCCTCAGCACAACCCCCAGGGTGAGTGCATCGTATATACACATATATATTCATCTGAACGTCCTGTATTACACTACAGTGCGCTGCCTTTGCCTCTCCCTTCCCTACTTCTGTCTATCAGACGTTTATGACATAACCTGGTGATTCTCTGAGATGGGAGAGCCCCTTTAAGTTTTATTCATACAGAACTTGACCTCTGCATGAAGGTCTGTGTATACAAGGTCAGTTGATATATATGTATATTTCTTTTTTTTTTTTTTTTTAAGGTTTAAAGAATAACCATGTCTATCGAAAAGAAGAGAAAAAAGAAATCCAGATATATGTGCAGTGTGAGTATGATCCCCGGCGGTCTGTAGTTATGTAAGGGACCACTGACCGGTCCTGCACATAGAAGGCCATGTCCTCTGACAGAGCTCTCACAGGAGTTAATAGTGCTGCATGCTGGGCCTTGACTGCTGCTCATTACTTGTGGGTCATTGGACATATGCAGATGGTGACACTATTGACCCTGACACTGATGCACCTCTAGTTTGTAGGCTTCACCTCCTTCCATTTCTAGACATGGGGATTAATTACATGTATTGACCATGACACTAATGCCTCCCTCCAATTACGGGGCATGGGGATCCATTACACCTATTGACTTCAGGCCCTCCCATTACGGGGCATGGGGATCCATTACATCTATTGACTTCAGCCCCTCCCATTACTGGGCATGGGGATCCATTGCACCTATTGACTTCAGCCCCTCCCATTACGGGGCATGGGGATCCATTACATCTATTGACTTCAGCCCCTCCCATTACTGGGCATGGGGATCCATTGCACCTATTGACTTCAGCCCCTCCCATTACGGGGCATGGGGATCCATTGCACCTATTGACTTCAGCCCCTCCCATTACTGGTCATGGGGATCCATTGCACCTATTGACTTCAGCCCCTCCCATTACTGGGCATGGGGATCCATTAAACCTATTGATTTCAGTCCCTCCCATTAATGGGTATGGGGATCCATTTCACCTATTGACCCTTCCCAATCCTGGGCGTGGGGATCCATTACACCAGGGGTGTCAAACTGCGACCCTCCAGCTGTTTTGAAACTACAACTCCCATCATGCCCACGATTATAGATTATATAAATGCATATGGGAGTTGTAGTTTTCCAAACAGCTGGAGGGCTGCCAGTTTGTCACCTGTGCATTACACCTATTGAACTTCAGCCCTCCCCATTACTGGACATGGGGATCCATTACACCCATTGACCATGACACTAATGCACCTCTACTTTATAGGCTGCACCCCTTCCCATTCTGGACGTGGGGATCCAGTACACCAGGGGTGTCAAACTGCGACCCTCCAGCTGTTTTGAAACTACAACTCCCATCATGCCCACGATTATAGATTATACAAATGCATGATGGGAGTTGTAGTTTCAAAACAGCTGGAGGGCTGCAGTTTGTCACCTGTGCATTACACCTATTGACTTCAGCCCCTCCCATTACTGGACATGGGGATCCATTACACCCATTGACCATGACACTAATGCACCTCTACTTTATAGGCTGCACCCCTTCCCATTCTGGACGTGGGGATCCAGTACACCAGGGGTTCCCAAACTCCAGTCACGCCCCACCAACAGGGCGTGTTTTCAGGATCTCCCACAGAATGCACTGGCAGTAATTACATCACCTGTGCAGCATAATTTCATCACCTGTGCAATGCTAAGGAAAGCCAGAAAACATGACCCGTTGGTGGGGCGTGAGGACTGGAGTTTGGGAACCCCTGCACTACACCTACTGACCATGACTATGATGCGCACCTAGTTTATAGGCTGCACCTCTTCCCATTCTGGACATGGGGATCCACTACACCTACTGACTGTGACTATGATGCACACCTAATTTATAGGCTTCACCCCTTCTCAGTCCTGGGCATGGGGATCCATTACATCTATTGACTTCAGCCCCTCCCATTACTGGACATGGCGATCCATTACACCCATTGACCATGACACTGATGCACCTCTACTTCATAGGCTGCACCCCTTCCCATTCTGGACGGGGGGATCCACTACACCTTTTGTTTATGACACTGATGCACCCCCTCCCATTACTGAACATGGGGGGCCTTTTCTGGTTTGCAGTCATGATCAGCATTGCAGGTTCCTCCCTTATTTTCAGTGCCTATGGTTTCGGCAGCCAAGGTGATAGAAGGCTGCTGCCCGCATTGGGTATCCCTCTCCACTGAGTCTATGGCACATGTCTCTGAGGTCTCCTATTGTCCAGCTCTAGTGTATCATAAATCCATGGAGCACTTGTTTTATTTAACCTCTGTCGTGTGTTACTCATCGGTGTCTTATCTTTGTTCTTGCAGCTCTGTGACATGCACTTCAGCAATGAAAAAGACCTCACCGCACATTATAATGCAGCGTTCCACAAATTCATGATGGTGAGAGAATTCCCTTTATTAAAGGGACAGGATTGTGCAATGTTTATTTCTTGTTACATAGTCCATGAGGATGGCTTTAACCAGCTATCGCATCTTTAAGAGGAACTGTGACCTCTCCTGACGTTGTCTGGTTTAGTAAATCCTTGTGTTCTCTGTAAAATACCGACTCTGGAGCCTCTTCTCCTATACCTCTGTGTTGTGCTGTTCCTCCTAGAAATGTATTCCTGAATCTGGCAGATGGGTGTTACCATTCCAGTTTTCAAAGACCCTGTACACCACAGGTGTCAAACTGCCGGCCCTCCAGCAGTTGGGAAACTACAACTCCCATCATGCATTTGTATAATCTATAACAGTGGGCATGATGGGAGTTGTAGTTTCTCAACAGCTGGAGGGCCGGCAGTTTGACACTCCTGCTGTACACAGACTGTTAGCACTGATTGGACACCCCATTCCATCCCCCAATTAGTAACACCCATCTGACAGATTCAGTAATACATTTTAGGCATGCAGATTTAACATGGAATTTTTGTGAAAATGTAGCATACCGCATGAAATTCCACATCAAAATGTGACTTATGAACAAGCCTTTGGGCTGGGTTCACACTACAGCGTGCGTTTCAATCTGGTTTTGATGTGCTCACTAATTTTTGCCTTTTTTTTTTTGTATAAAATTAAAATTTTTGACACGTACGTTTTTATGCACCAAAATCTGCATCAATAGTGTCCCTTTACAAAACACAGCATTGATGCACATGGTGCATTTTTTTCCAGGTCTTTTGATGCGTTATCCGACGCATAACAAAAACACAGTTGTATGTAAATACTTGTTGAATAAAATCATGTTTTACACCTGTAATTTTACAATGGAGAGTTAATTAGGATTTTCTAAATATGTATCAAATTATGCCTCTTTTGGTGCGGATTTTGACATGAAATAAAACGAGACTGTACAGAAAAATGCATAAAGCACATACAATAAAAAGTGCATCCAGAACACTTGAAAAAAATGCATCAAAGAAGGGAAAAAAAACACGCAAAAAAATACATGAAAATATTGCATGTAAATTACACACGTTTTTACCCTTTTAGCTTCCTGGCCTAAAAAGTACATTTTTTTTTTTTTACTCCAATAATCCGGAAGACTTGGTAATTCGGCATCCAGAAGGTTTCATATTAATGTATTTGCACTGTGACATGACATGACTGTGAGTACTCTTTACATAGTTTCTCTACTCTCTTTACATAGGGGATAAAGCGAAATCAGATGACTTACGTGGGAAACGCAAAGACGCTGAACGATCAGATCACAGAAGCCGGCAAAAAGGAACCTTTAGTTGGTAAAAGAGTCCTAAGTGTGGTGTGTCTTTAGGATGATTGTGGTGCTGCTTGGAACCTGATGATCGTTAAAGGGGTTTTCTCACTACAAAGATTAGCTTTCAACATGTAGGGAACAGTAATTGAAGACCTATTCCAAATATATTGCTTTGTTTGTTTTGCTTTGTTGAGGAGATAAAAGAGATTTTATCTGCTCTGAGTGTACACTGCTTTCTCTGGTTACCATCCTGCTCTCCCCTTCTATCTCTGCTCTTTGTCTTATCTGAGAGCAGGGAGTGATGTTTGCACACAGGACAGGGGCAGCTTGAGAACAGTGTGTTGTCTTTAAGAACCAAAGGAGACTAATTGCTTGTTTACTTTGAGCTCTGAAGCTCTCTTTTTTTATAGATAAGACCTTCTGCTCTTATGTCAGTGCAATTAGAAGAGCTGTGAATATGTTAATATGCTAATTACTGCTATAGAACAACCAAAAGCGTGACTAGGAAGATACAGGATGCATGAATCTAAAACTGCTTTTTCTCTGTGAAACAGCATGGTGAGACAACTCTTTTAAAGTAGTGGGGCTATATTTTGGAAGATATCAGGGGTCTAGTGAGAAGACCTGAGCTTAATGGGCCTATCTAGTTTTAATAAAATTGTATTTAAATTCAGCCAATTTTGGGGAAATTAAGTGATACTTATCTGCTCTGCTCCATAGCTCTCCAATATTTCCAGGTACTCTTCCAGTTACTTGTTCTCATAACTCCACACACCTATGTGGTGTTCTCTCGAAGGAGAGATATTCCTCTTTCTGAGCCACTCATTGTCTCCCACCCAGCCAGTCAGTATCGCTCTGCTCTGTACTGATGAGCGGAAAACCCCAAAACAGCTGTATGTAGATGAGTGATACTGGCTTGGCTAATATCCATTTTGCTTTCTTGGGTCAAAAGTAAATTGAGGATTTGTTACATCCAATAGAGGGCGCTTGAGCTTCTCAGTTCCTTTCCCATAATGCCTTGTTATATGCAGATGCTTAGTGGAGGGCAAAAAGGCAATTGAAAACTCCACACACCAAAATGGTGCTCTCCCCAAGGAGATGTTCCCCTTTCTGAGCCACTCAATGTCTCCCACCCAGCCAGCCAGTATTGCTCTGCTCTGCACTGATGAGGGGTAAAACCCAGAAACTGCTGTCTACAGATTGGGTGATACTGGCTTGGCTAATATCCCTTTTTGCTTTCTAAAGACACAGTGGGTCAAAAGCAAATTGAAGATTTGTTCCATCCAATAGACGGCGCTTGAGCTTCTCAGCTCCTTTCCTATAATGCCTTGTGATATGCAGTTACTTGTCCTGAAACACAGGAGAGGCTCGCACTCCATGTACTCACTATAGAGTTCGAGCCTCTCCAGTATGTTGGGTTGAGAACATGGGAGTGTAGAGGAGCGGATCCCAGTGAGCCCTGAGCTTCAGCAGAGGAGGAAACAAGAGGTAAGTATGAGTTTTTCTTTATTTCTCCACATGCTGTTCCCATTTACCTGTAATGTTATTGAACTGGACAGCCCCTTTAAGAGATTAGAGTAGTAGAGACTTGAACCCCGTCTTCTGTTGATTTGTCCACCAATTATAGAGGTGCATGGGATGGAAGCGCTGGACATTTTCAATTTGGTTTTTGCAGGCGGAAAATATGCAGCGTTTTTTGCAGAAAAACACAAAAGATTATATGAGCTATACTAGGGAGCGGCGTCTAAGGAGCCCCCCAATCTTCACCAGCACCCGCCGCAACGCCGGTAGGGTTTTGCTGTGGGTGATTCCAAGGCCGCTACCCCTGACGTGACCACGGCCGAGGTGCAGTGAGGTACGAAGGGGGTCATGCTAAGGCGTAGTCAGGTCCAATGCAGAAAGGTCAGGGCAGGCAAACGAGGTCAGTCCAAGCAAGGGGGAAGAATATAGAAGAACACTGAGTAACACTCTAATCTCTACTAACACACAACTACAACTGGCAATTGAGCGAGCGGGAAGTGAGGTAATAAAGAGTCAGCGCCCAGTGATTATCCCATAAGCGGTGTGCTGGCCCTTCAAGTCTCACGGATCCGGTGCACGTGCTCCCTAGGGAATGAGTACATGCACAGCAGTCAAAGGACGGAGCATAGCAGGAGCGGGGAGAGGTGAGTAGTGACAGTCCCGGGGCTGTCAGGCACAAGCATGATAACGGTCCCTGCTTTGTGACACTTATTCACCAAGACCACATTGAACTCAGAAATCCAAAAAAGTTCATGCTACTCTGATCTAACTGGTTCATATGACTGTGGATGAGGGAAGGCAGCCATAGTCTGTGGATCGATCCTCAGTATGTAACTTACCGTTCCTTCATCTTTGGGTGTATAAAAAGCTATGTCTGTGAGCACAAAACTTGTATCCTGTATAACTAAAAGCTGTGTTTCTTTTGCCAGGTCTTGAGTTCATATATGAATACGCAGAAGATAGCAAAGGTGTCCGCATGTACGAATGCAGACTGTGCGACTCCGCCTTCAAAGCAAACGCCATCTACTTTCACATCGTGGGAATTCATCACCGAGTGTTGTACCTGGTAAGTGCGACGCGTTGTGATGAAATTGTAATCTCTGATATGACTTCACATAGAGATTTCCCAGGAGTGAGCAGGGCGTGAGCTACTGCATTGAAGTTCAATCATTTCCCAAAATATGATCTGCCCACCCAATAGCCCCTGATCGGGGGCCATGCAGTTACTTCCAGAAGGTGGAACCAAATACTTTCTACTCTTTCCTAGAGCTTATTTGCATATTTCCCAGGCAACATTGCACGGCTTATAAGTAGTGTTAGTCGAATATTGTCCTGTTCGGTGAGACAGTGGTTCACTAACCCTATCTAACACTGACTGCAACCCTAAGTAAGGGTGTATTAGGAGCTAATTTAACTTTCAGCGCTCCCTCTTCATCATCTGGTGTGAACCATTTGAAATCGCTTCAGTGACCCCCCCTATGTTGGGAAATTGGAAGTGACGGTGGATGTTGTAGATAACCTCTGACATCTTTCGGTTTCCACAGCAGAGGGGTAACCAATGGGAACTGAAGGTGACTTCGTCCCGGCAGGAATGCTGCGGTGGAAGTAACAGTGTGGGAAGATAAATTAATGGGGTGTTCCCATAAAGCAACTTCAAGTTGGCTCACAGCTAATTACAAGCCAACCGTGTAACAGAATGAGGAGGACGGGGCTTGAGAGCGTCCTCCCCATTCATTCCTGTTAGAATTTCAAATATAGCCAAGCACACTCATTCTGTTATATTCAGAACTCCCAAAGTAATGAATGGAGAGCACAGGGCTTGAGAGCGTCCTCCCCAATTATTTCTGTGAGAGTTACGGATATAGCCAAGCACACTCACTCTGTTATATTCGGAACTCCCATAGTAATGAATGGGGAGGACAGGGCTTGAGCGTGTCCTCCCCATTCATTTCTGTGAGAGTTCCGGATATAACCAAGCACACTCACTCTGTTATATTCGGAACTCCCATAGTAATGAATGGGGAGGACAGGGCTTGAGAGCGTCCTCCCCAATTATTTCTGTGAGAGTTACGGATATAGCCAAGCACACTCACTCTGTTATATTCGGAACTCCCATAGTGATGAATGGGGAGGACAGGGCTTGAGAGCGTCCTCCCCAATTATTTCTGTGAGAGTTATGGATCTAGCCAAGCACACTCACTGTTATATTAGGAATTCCCATAGTAATGAATGGGGAGGACAGGGCTTTAGAGAGTCCTCCCCATTCATTCCTGTGAGAGTTACGGATATAGCCAAGCACACTCACTCTGTTATATTCGGAACTCCCACAGAAATTAATGGGAAGGACGGCCGCAAGTGCTGTCTTCCTCATTCTGTAACCTGGTCTGCTGGAAGCTAGCTATGAGCTGACCATAATGAAGAAGTGGGTCTGTGAGAACATCCCGTTAATCACAGTTTCTAAAAACTCTGACTCCGCAAACCGCGGAGAAAAGCCGTCCCCCGGCGGCCGCCTGCACGGCACGAAAACAGAGCAAATGTCAGTCGAATAAACCGATCGGTATTTGTCCTGTGCCGTGGGGATGCCCCCTAAACTGCGATAAATCTGTATTATCAGGATGTCCTTTACAGATTGCCCAGCAGTGATACTGGAGCAGAGGATCTATCACTGTAGGACTGGGGCGGTTTGGGCAGTATGGTAGCTGAATGTGAACGTGTGACTTCTAAAGCTATGGTGACATCCGTTGAGTTTGTGGCATTTTGTCTTCCAGGCAAAGGTCCATCCTATTATGGGAATTAAGGCTGATTTAGAGGTACAACAGCAAACGCAATACAGAAAATTAGCCAATAATGCCTTTGCCATCGAGCAGACTCACGGGAGGAAGAAAATCAATGTAAGTCTTCTCCAGAAATCGAAATCTGTTACTGAAAATTTTTGTCAGACATTTTGTATTATTTTTTATTTTTTGTAAATGTTAAAAATATCTCACTTAGCTCTGTATCTATAGGGTTATTTCCAAGATGGATGCTTAAGGCACATCCAGAGCCATCCTGGCAGAGAGGGAATGGAGAGGGGGCTATGTATGTGCGTGGCCGCTTGGCTGTTTCCGTAACATCCGTAGAAGGGATGTGGTTATGCATTTCTATTTATTCTCTACTTGGATGAGGCAGCAGCTGAGCTCTGTGATATATAGGGTTATATGATAGAGGAGAGAAGCTGAGCTCTGTGATATATAGGGTTATATGATAGAGGAGAGAAGCTGAGCTCTGTGATATATAGGGTTATATGATAGAGGGAGAGGAGCTGAGCTCTGTGATATATTGGTTATATGACAGAGGAGAGAAGCTGAGCTCTGTGATATATAGGGTTATATGATAGAGGGAGAGGAGCTGAGCTCTGTGATATATTGGGTTATATGATAGAGGAGAGGAGCAGAGCTCTGTGAGTTATATGTAGGGTTATTATGATAGAGGAAAAGAAGCTGAGCTCTGTGATACATAGGGTTATTTGATGAGAAGAGAAGCTGAGCTCTTTGATATATATATATATATATATATATATATATATATATATATATATATATATATATATATATTATATATATATATATATATAGGTTTATATTGGCTGAAGGACAGTGCTTTGGTGCTGACAGAGAGTCAGTGTCTCTATGTATGTCTATTAGACTGACTTTAAACTTCCCATAGAAATACATAGAGAGACTCGCTTCCGGTTCACACAACCATGCTGTGCGTCTCAGCTACTAGTGCAGGTCATATGATCCAGTTGCAGCAGTGAGAAATCCTCTATTCAGCTGCAGGTAAGCAAAATTAGTGGCATTACTGTGCAGCAATGGCTAATGAACCAAAGGGAATATATCTGCAGTTTTGACTCTGAGCCCCAAACAGGAACAAACGTTAATTCTAACAATCTGTGTTCAGCGCTGTGAAATATAGCGACACTTTATGACTGAGTAAAATAAATAATATCATAAATTAATCTTCGGACAATAGCGTGACTGATGGGATTATATAAGAGCCGCTCCTCTTCACTCCCCTACTTCATATGTATGTACTTATTTTTGTATCTTAGGTCGTGAATGAAGTTTATGTACCAAAACCAGTCGTCTCTGAAGACAGTGATTCTGAAAGCGATTATGAGGGTACGTTCACCACCTGTAGCTTCTGTCTGATCTAAGTAGAAGGGTTTTGGGTCTCCTGGTAATCCGCATATACTTCTTCCTCTAACACTGATCTGTTAGTTACAGGCTGCTGCGCTGGGTGAAGATGAAGCTTAAAGGGATTGTCCATCTTATTAAAAAGTCGTTTAAACAGCTCCTGTGCCGAAAGTAAGATAAAAAAGTTCTCCCCTTTCTCCAGTTCCTGGTTCCAACGCCGTATCTCTCCGGTCTTCTGTTGACACGCCGTCAGTTCCGCAAAGGGACGTCACCGCTGTGGCCTCTGATTGGCTGCAGCAGTCATGTGCCGCTAAGTTATATCATTGTTTGGAAGTGAACAGCTCTGAGCATTGATGTAAGTAAAGGTGTGAGTCCACAACGTTGACGCCCCCGTTAAAAAGGGACGTCATTTCAATGGAGGACAAGGGAGACGTCCTGCTGGTACTGGGCACCAGAGGAAGGGGAGTATATATATATATATTTTTTTGAGGAGGTGGACATCCCATTTAAGCAACAGAAGTGACCGCCGCTGCCTACAACTGATGGCACTGTTGTAGTGGGCACTGTATGATACTATATGACTGGCTCTGTCGTGGCGGGCCCAGTGCGGCTGGCTCTGTCGTGGCGGGCCCAGTGCGGCTGGCTCTGTCGTGGCGGGCCCAGTGCGGCTGGCTCTGTCGTGGCGGGCCCAGTGCGGCGTGCTCTGTCGTGGCGGGCCCAGTGCGGCTGGCTCTGTCGTGGCGGGCCCAGTGCGGCGGGCTCTGTCGTGGCGGGCCCAGTGCGGCGGGCTCTGTCGTGGCGGGCCCAGTGCGGCGTGGCTCTGTCGTGGCGGGCCCAGTGCGGCTGGCTCTGTCGTGGCGGGCCCAGTGCGGCGGGCTCTGTCGTGGCGGGCCCAGGGCGACGGGCTGTGTCGTGGCGGGCCCAGGGCGGCGGGCTGTGTCGTGGCGGGCCCAGGGCGGCGGGCTGTGTCGTGGCGGGCCCAGGGCGGCGGGCTGTGTCGTGGCGGGCCCAGGGCGGCGGGCTGTGTCGGGGCGGGCTGTGTCGGGGCGGGCTGTGTCGGGGCGGGCTGTGTCGGGGCGGGCTGTGTCGGGGCGGGCTGTGTCGGGGCGGGCTGTGTCGGGGCGGGCTGTGTCGGGGCGGGCTGTGTCGGGGCGGGCTGTGTCGGGGCGGGCTGTGTCGGGGCTGGCTCTGTCGGGGCGGGCACCGTACGGCTGGCTCTGTCGGGGCGGGCACCGTACGGCTGGCTCTGTCGGGGCGGGCACCGTACGGCTGGCTCTGTCGGGGCGGGCACCGTACGGCTGGCTGTCTTATGGCCAGCTCTGTCAAGCAACCTAAATAAGTAATCCAGTAAAATCTGTTTGGATATTATCTCTGGATTTTCTTTCTCAGAGGAGTATTTATTTCTGACACAATTATGAGATCCACAAGATAAACTATAAAATGGCTGACAGGTCAGAGACTCTAAAGAGGAGGAGATGATGGAAAGGGGGTCATATATGTGTGTTGTGCTCTATTTAAAGTTGTGAAATATCTGTAGCAGCCTAAATTGAGAATGGGCTCCTCATATCCTCTTTTGGGATCCCCAAGCAGGGGACTCCCCATTCTGATTTCTGGCAGCTCCTAAAGTGGAACCAAGACCTGTCCGCCATTTTGGGTATTTACGATTGAAGAGCCATAAAAGCCTTAGATGGGGAACACCCCTCTTAGATTTACTGAGGTCCCTGGGAGAGATACAATGTGGTCCTCAGACCAGAAAATGTTGTACACATAAAAATTTATTATATAAATTTGCGTAGGGCTCATATGAGACCCACAAAAGTAGTGTACAGGTGGTCTGATGTCTTGAAAGCCTGGAAATATCGGGCCTGATGTATGAAAACTGTCCAGCAGTAGTACTGCCTGTGTTGCTCATAGTAACCAATCAGAGCGCAGCTTTCATTTCATATCGTCTTCTGAAAAAACGAAAGCTGAGTTCTGATTGGTTGCTATGGACAACACAGACAGTCTTACTGCTAGACCGTTTTCATACATAAGGCCCAATATTTCTAACTCAAAAACTTATCAACACTGTTTATTAAAATTTGGTAAGAACATACTTTACTCATTGAGAATCAGGGACCTCTAAATGTCCACTGTTTTTGGTTAAGGATACCTTAACCCAACGCTTCATATTGTTGAAAGTTGAGGTAACCATTTACGACACCACTGCTTTTTCTTGTGCCATGTTCCTGGATAATTCGAGGCTTATTCCAGTAAACTTCCCCTTCAAGTCTGGCAGGGTCACCAAATTTCCTTACAGATGATTTGCTCTTAAAAATTGGAGCTAGTTATTCTGTCTCCTTTGCCAGTCACTGCTGCCTTGTGTTCAAGGAACATAAGGTGTTCTTGATTCCACATTTCATTACAATGGGCCTTATGTATGAAAACTGTCTAGTAGTAAGATTGTCTTTGTTGCCATAGCAACCAATCAGAGCTCAGCTTTCATCCCATATAGTGGACTGGAAAAATAAAAGCTGAGCTCTGATTAGTTGTTATGAGCTCTGATTAGTTGCTCAGGTTGGTTGCCATGGGCTGTGGTTGGTTGCCGTGGGCTGTGATTGGTCGCTATGGGCTCTGATTGGTCGCCATGGGACAACCACTTTAAGGCTATGTTCACACGGGCAAATTTCGGCACGTATTTCGTGTGGTATTTGCGCTCTAATACGAGCGATATGCGCGCCGAAATTACGGTAACCCATAGTTCTCATAGAGGATTACGCTTCCTCTCCCCGCTCGTCCAATATGATCATATTGTACGTGCGGGGAAATAAGTGACGTCAATTATTTGCGGCGAATACATGTCGCGAGTAATGACTGTCAATGGGGCGGCATATTAGCGCGACTCCCAAATCACCCAGCGTAATTGCGGCCGTGCTGTACGCGCTGCAATTGCGCCATGTGAACATAGCCTAAGAAGGATTCTGTTTGTCCCTCAAATAAGAATTTTGTTTTCCTTTCTTTTTAACTTCTTTGATATGTTCTTTAAAAGGGTTTTTCCATCAGATATTGCAGGCCTATGGATAGGAAAAGTCATCAAGGCAAGATAGGTGCAGGACCCACTTTTGGGATCCGCACCTATCTCCAGAGCAGGCACACAAACCCCCCCTCCACCACCACCAGAATAGAGGAGGCCACGCTTGGGCGGTTACTCTTTATTCATTTTAATAGGAGTTCTGAGAACAGCTGAATGCAACCTCTGGGGGCCCTCTTCTGGAATTAGGTGCGGGTCTTGGAAGGGAACCTGCACCTGACATTGATGGCATATCCATTTGACATGCTATCAATGTCTGTGATGGCAAAACTCTTTTAAAGGGTTTGTCTCACTACAAACATTGATATCATATCACTAGGATACACCATCAATGTCTAGTAGGTGAGGGTTCCACCTCTGAGACCTGCACCTAACTCCTAAACGAGCCCCGAAACCTCTCTCTAATGAGCAGAGAGCTGGTCATGACTCTCCCATAGAAATTAATGGAAGTTCCGTTTACATTTAAGCATCAGCTCTTGGCTAAACTTGGAACTCCTGTTCATGTCTATGGGAGAGTCCCCGCCACCTCTACGCTCAGAACAGAGGTTTGGGGGCTCGTTTAGGAGGTAGGTCCGGGTCCCACATATCATACACTGATGGCATGTTCTAGGGATATGCCATCATTGTCTGTAGTGAGACAACACCTTTAGGTAAACCAGCCTGCTTGTTGTATGAGCCCTAAGAAATCTGGATCCTCTGGGGCTCTTCTGTGTATAGCATGTTGGCGAGTATAATGCTGGAAAAGCCATTTTTGGCTGATCGACAGACATTGCATGAATAGCACCGCATCTGTCAACTAGTGGTGTCTGGTATTGCTGCTCAGTTCCACAGAAGTGAAAGAGGCACACTACCAGTGCTCAGGTGTGGGTCCATTTTTTAAATAAATCAGCCATGTTGGTTTAACCATATGCACCATTTTTACATATCAAAGTAAACGTTTTCTTTGTTAATTATCTTCTGCAGAGAAAGCCAAGGAAAAAAGTTCTACCAGCAAGGACCAAGCAAAATCAAAGAAAGGGCGCAGAAGCCGGGCGCGAGCAAAGAAGCAGTTAGAGGCGTCGATAGCTCGACAGAAAGCTAGAGCCGACGGTGACGAATCCTGGCAATACGATTATGACCCAGAATATGATGACTATGACCAGGAATCTGAAGAGGACAAGGCAGACGTGTCAAGGTATTTGCTTCAAGATGAAGATTTCGATGCCAGGACCCTGCCACCCCCCCAAAAGCTTAGTATCCGAGTATGACAGAAGAGACAAAGCAGATGTTGACATCCTAGATGGGGACCTTTTTCCCCAGTCAAGAAGTCTTGGCTCAACATCTCAGTATGACAGAAGGGACGATGCAAATGTTGAAGGACCCCAATCCAGGTACCGTGATCTTGGCTCAGTATCTCAGTATGACAGAAGAGAAGATCCAAGTGTTCAAGGAGCCCAATCCACATACTCAAAACTTGGCCCAGTATCTCAATATGACCGAGAAGGGGGAAATGTTCAAGGACCCCAAGCTACCTACTCGAAACTTGGCCCGGTATCTCAATATGACAAAGAAGGAGGAAGTGTTCAAGGAACCCAATCCACATACTCGAAACTTGGCCCAGTGTCTCAATATGACCGAGATGGGGGAAGTGTTCAAGGATCCCAATCCACATACTCGAAACTTGGCCCAGTATCTCAATATGACCGAGATGGGGGAAATGTTCCAGGAACCCAATCTCCGTACTCGAAATTTGGCCCAGTATCTCAATATGACAGAGAAGGGGGAAATGTTCCAGGAACCCAATCCACGTACTCGAAACTTGGCCCAGTAGCTCAATATGACCGAGATGGGGGAAATGTTCCAGGAACCCAATCTCCGTACTCGAAATTTGGCCCAGTATCTCAATATGACAGAGAAGGGGGAAATGTTCCAGGAACCCAATCCACGTACTCGAAACTTGGCCCAGTAGCTCAGTATGACAGAGATGAGAGAGGTCTTCAAGGAACCCAATCCTCGTACTCGAAACTTGGCCCAGTAGCTCAATATGACAGAGCAGGGGGAAATGTTCAAGGAACCCAATCTGCGTACTCAAAACTTGGCCCAGAAATTCCAATATGACGGGAAATGGTGGAAGTGTTCAAGGAACCCAATCTGCGTACTCAAAACTTGGCCCAGTATCTCAATATGACCGAGATGAGAGAAGTGTTCAAGGAACCCAATCCGCGTACTCGAAACTTGGCCCAGTATCTCAATATGACAGAGAAGGGGGAAATGTTCCAGGAACCCAATCCGCGTACTCGAAACTTGGCCCTGTATCTCAATATGACACAGCAGGGGGAAATGTTCCAGGAACCCAATCTGCGTACTCAAAATTTGGCCCGGTATCTCAATATAACAAAGAAGGGGGAAATGTTCCAGGAACCCAATCTGCGTACTCAAAATTTGGCCCAGTGTCTCAATATGACAAAGAAGGGGGAAATGTTCCAGGAACCCAATCCACGTACTCGAAACTTGGCCCAGTAGCTCAGTATGACCGAGATGAGAGAAGTCTTCAAGGAACCCAATCCTCGTACTCGAAACTTGGCCCAGTAGCTCAATATGACAGAGATGAGAGAACTGTTCAAGGAACCCAATCCATGTACTCGAAACGTGGCCCAGTAGCGCAATATGACAGAGAAGGGGGAAATGTTAAAGGAACCCAATCCACATACTCGAAACCTGGCCCAGTATCTCAATATGACGGAGCATGGGGGAAATGTTCAAGGAACCCAATCCACATACTCGAAACTTGGTCAAGTATCACAATATGACAGAAGTGATGGGGGAAATGTCCAAGGAACCCAGTCCATGTACTCAAAACTTGGCCCAGTGTCTCAATATGACAGAGATGGGGGAAGTGTTCAAGGACCCCAATCTGCATACTCAAAACTTTTCCCGATATCTCAATATGACAGAGAAGGGGGAAATGTTCAAGGGACCCAATCCACGTACCAAAATCTTGGCTCAGTATCTCAATATAACAAAAAAGACGGGGCAAATGTTCAAGGAACCCAATCCACGTACCAAAATCTTGGCTCAGTATCTCAATATAACAAAAAAGACGGGGCAAATGTTCAAGGAAGCCAATCCACGTACCAAAATCTTGGCTCAGTATCTCAGTATGGGAAAAGAGATGGGGCAAATTTTCAAGGATCCCAATTCACGTACCAGAACTTTGTCTCCGTATCTCAGTATGACCAAAGAGATGATGCAAATGTTCAAGGATCTCAATCCTCCGTATACCCATCTAAGAACAGAGACGTTCCAAAATTTCCACAAGACACCGTGAGTGGCATGGCATCGCAAAGCAGCACTGGAGGGGGCACTGGAATATTACCTAACCCTAAAACTGGTTCCTCAGCTCCTGGTAATATTGATAGCACCCCTCCATATCAAAAAGAACGCCCACCGGAACCTCCTTCTGAAACTGCCCCACCGGCTGACACTACTCCTAAGCCGGCTGGTGACGCAGCTCCACCCTCTAGAGACGATGATTTTGGTGATATAGATTTTAGGCGACTTATCAGTGAACTTACTGCACCTGAAGTTCCCAGTGACAAGGATAAAGATGGTGATTCCCGATCCAGCAGCCGTAAAGGTTCTTCTAGTGACTCCAAGAAACGGAAGCACTCTCCGGACCACCGAAGTAGGACGCATAAACGCGAATCAAAATCGGAGAGCACTCATGATGTGGATGTCCGTTCCATGTTGCCTACAGGAGGCGTCTCATTTTGGGGTAAACTTGTCTTCTTCTCTTCAGACCCCTTTTTGTTTCTAGAAAAGCTGTTTCAACCCTAAAAACCTCCAGGGTTCCCCACCCAGTTTTCTTATTCTCCTCAGAGGTTCAGAAGTAGGGAATGTTTCATTCATAGCCAGCCAGATTTGCCATTCGGTTGGGTGACCCCTTTTGAAAGCTTTAGTGCCCACCCCAATTGTTAGTATTAAATTAGTTACCTTAACCCGTTACCTACACTTGATGTACATTTATGGAATGATGACGGTAAAGGTGTATGGTGGCAGCTCACTCACTAACCCCGCTTCATGCGGGTTGTTAAAGGGGTTGTGTCACGACAAAGATTAGCTTTCACCCGGTAGAGAACAGTAAATGAAAACTTTTTGCAAATATATTGCTCTGTTTATTTTGCTTTGCGGAGATGAGGGATTTTTATCAGCTCCGAGTGCACACAGGTTTCTCTGGTTACCGTCCTGCTCTCCCGTCCTGTCTCTACTCTTTTTCTTATCTGATAGCAGGGAGTGACGCTGCCACAGGACGTTGACATTTTGAGAACAATGGAGACTTATTACTTTCCAGTGTTTACCTTGAGTTTAAAACCCTCTGTTTTAGTTTTAGATCTCCTGTTTCTAAAGCCCTTTGCAATTAGAAGAGCTTGCATACAGAGCTGATATTAATCCTGTTTTAGTTTCCCCCCAAAACCCTGACGGGAAAAAAAGACAGGATACATGAATCTACAGCTGTTTTGGTCTTTTAAAATCCACGATGGAAAACCCCCTTTTAAATTTAAATTGCACTGCACCCAGTATTGGGGGAAAAATCCTATCCCGGCTATTTGACCATTTAGATGTTGTGAAAAATGCAACTGTGGCATCTAAATAATAAAAAAATGGTGCCATTGTCCATCGCGGCCCCCGATAATACCCCAATGGTTGAACTGTGGAAGGGGGTGTAAAAAGGACAGCATTTTATTATTACTGTTCTGCATTATTTATATTGCAGAATAATGTTAAAGTGAGCTCCCCTTTTGGTGATCAAGCCCCCCAAGGACGCCCTAAACGTACATGTAAAAAAAAAAAAAAAAGGAATCTAAATTTTTTTTAAAGTATTAATGTTTAAAACACCGCACCCTTTGCCATTTTACAAATTAAAAAGGGTTAAACGAAATTTTTGGCATCGTTCACACCCATAAAAAAGTCCATTGTTTTTAAAATAAAATTATTTTTTGGCCCTTGGGTTCTCAAAAATTTTTAGTATTCCCCGGGGGGAAAATGTAAAAACCTGCAAAATTTAAAGATATAGGGTCATTTGGGGGGGATGTTGCACGGCTTTTTTGGATCCGTTTTAGTTTGCATTTTTTGGACCCTTTGGTTTAAAAACCCTAAGCGGCCCCCAACCCGTTAACAAGGGCATGTGTTTTTAACATTGCTTTCAATGAAAAAGCATATGTTTTTAAAAAGGGTTGACCCGCTGATAGTGTTTACTTGCGTTTTTGGGAATTGACTGAATTTTGACCCCGAAAGACGAGCAGACGCCCTGTAGTAAATTTGGGTGCGATCCTGCTGACCCAAAAACGGAGCCAAACACAAAACCTGTGTATTGGATTCGTTTTGAAAACGATGCTGGGGCGTTTTGAAGGGTTTTTTTTGGACCCAAAAAGGGAAACCAACGCTTGTAAAACTCCTTTTAAAAAAAACCCCCTCTAACCCCCCCCCCAAAATGGGGGAAATTGTAGATATATATAATATATATATATATATATTTTATATATATATTTTAATTTTTTATTTAAAGTTTTTTTATTTTAATTTCCCTTTCCCACAATGAACATCTCCCTTCTGGGGCCCTATGAGCCAGAAAAAAAAAAAATTTGGGGGTATGTTAACATGACTTTTTTGGGACCCGTTTTTACCAGAAAAAACAATTGAAAAAATGCACCCAAAAAAACGTTTTCTAAAAGCGCAGCTGTAGATGCGTTTTTGGAAACGTTTTGCGGATCCGTTTTTCAATGTGTTTTCTATCAAACCAATTAAACCTATCCATGACTAAATAGACCCTTTTGATGTTGTGGCAATCATAAACAACACACCTTTATCTAATAATATGATTGAAATGAAGCTATCGCCACGATTTTTTTTTTTTTTTAAATTAGCCTATAGCTTCCCAAACCCATCCCATTTAAAAAAAATAATTATTAATTAATAGTAAAGTAATAACTATCAATTAATTATTAATAATAGTTATGTTGATTTTAATTAACTGTTAAGTTATATTTATTAATTATTAATTATTTAATATTTGATAATACATTAAGTCATTATTATTGATTAATTAGTAAAACTAATAAGAAATTTCTTTAAATTTTAAAAAATTATTAATTTTATTTGTAAAAATTTTTAATGTAAAATTAACAATAATAATTACTTAATAATTAATAATGATTATAAATTTGAAATTTTAAAAATACAATATTTCATAGTCCCCAAATTTGGCCAAGGAAATTGGGAAAAGCTTTGGTGCCTTTTCTTCGGGGCTAATTTAACCAATTTTGGGAAGGGCCTTTTCCGGGGGGATTGGGAAAAAATATTCCCCCCTGACCCCAACCCCCCCTGTCTGGTTTTCGGGGAGGATGGTCCCGGGGCCCGGTTGGAGCCCTTTTTGGCCCTTCCTCCTTCCGGAAAAAGTTTTGGACAGGCAAATTTTTTCCCCATGTCACAACGATGACTTTGGGGGGGAACCTGATGAAAATCACCCGGGGTTTTTGCGGAGACCCCGGGGGAAAACCGGAGTGCGGGGGAGGGGACTTGGTTGGGAACGGGGGGTTTTTTGGTTTTTTTTTTTCAAAAAGCTCGAAAATTGCCATTTTCCCTTTTTTGGGGGGGCAAAACTTTTCCCAAACTCCTATGGGGTTTTTCCCTTTTGGGGGCCCTTCTTGCCCTTAAATTTTTGGGGGGAAAAAACCCTGCCTTTTTGTATCAGGGGGAAAAATAAACCTGCCTTAAAAAACCTTTTAACTATGGGGAAAAAAGGGGGAATTTCTTTCCCTAAAGGGGGGCCCTTATTGGGTTATTGGGGGACTTACCTGTTACTATAAAAGGGGGGGACATACCCTTGCCATAAAAAAACTTCCCCTTTGGGGGCCCTTTTCCTTTTCCTTATTGGGGGACATACCTGGCCCCCAATGGGGGGCCTACCCGCCATGTCCCGGGGGCATTCCGGGCCCATGCGTCCCAAGGGGGGCAACCTTTTCCATGCTACCCTGTGGGGGAACTTACCTGGCCAAAGACCAGGGGGAATCCCGGCCAGGGGGGGCTTTGGTATACTTTTTTTTGGGGCAAAAACCTTCCTATAAACCCCCTATGGGGGACATTTCCGGCCCTTTTCTGCCCCATGGGGGGGCATTTTCCGGGCCCTTGGGGGGGACATACCGGGCCCATACTGCCTAGGGGGGACTTTTCCCGGGGGCTATAATCCCTATGGGGGAACCGGGCCTATGCCCTATGGGGGACATACCGGGCATACGCCTATGGGGGACATAGGCCATAGCTGCCTAGGGGGGGACATAGGCCTGGGGGGACATACCTGCCTATAGCCCCTAGGGGGGACATAGCTGCCTATGGGGGAATATCCCTATGGGGGAATAGCGTAAGAACCTAGGGGACATACCTCCTAACCTACCTTTGGGGGGAATAGTGCCTAGGGGGACTACTGCCTATTCCCTGCAGGGGGACAATACCTCCCAAAAGGGGGACATACCCCCTTATTACCTGCTAGGGGGAAATATCCCTGCTAGGGGGGACTTACCTCCTTACCTGTATGGGGGCCCTATATCACCTATGAGGGGAATAACCTCCCATATCTGCTATGGGGGACATATACCTGCTATGGGACATAACCTGCCTATAATTACACACCAAACATATACATCATCCCACCATACATGTACTAAATATTTTGGTTCCGACTTACATACAAATTCAACTTAAGAACGAACCTAAATTCCCTAACCCGTATGTAACCTGGGGACTACCTGTATATAATAAATTATTATTAAAATTATTATATTATTATAGGCATTTGAGGTGCATATTGCATCTTATTGCACCCAAACACAGACATTAAAATTTTAATCCTATGCGTTTTTCCAAAATGTACCCAAAAGTATGTTGAGCTTTTGGATCCGTTTTTTGGGCTCCAAAAGCGCACTCCATTGTTTCCTATGGAGATTTCACTTTCGTAAAACGCATGTAGAAATGACATGTCAATTCTTAAAACGGATCCGAAAAACGCATCGAAAAGACGCAAGTAAACACGCATCGGTGTCACTCGTCTGAACACCGATGCGTGTTTTACAGTGAAACCAATGTAAATCAAACTGCTCATTGTTAGATACGTTTTTTGGATCCGGTTTGCGTCCGAAAAACGGATCCAAAAACTGATCTGAAAACGTCGTGTGAACATACCCTTAGGGTTTTTGGAAGTTGGAGAGGAAAAAAAGTGACGTAAACACAAAATCTCTGCTGTGGGAAGGGATTTAGTGGATTTTTTATTTTTATTTTTATTTTTTTTTGCTGTTTCAATGACTGAAGGTTTTTTTTTTTAATGTTGCGGAGATGATTTCTCTATTACTCCTGCACTGAGCAGTTCTAGTTCACTACTGAATATACTGTACTTTATGATAACATGTTTATATCCTTTCATTACAGAACTGAAAACTGGTCAGAAGGGAAAAGCAACAGAAGGTTTCAGGTTAGTGCCGAGGATATGTTCTGGAGGGCTTAGCTGTCACCCATGAATTAGGTTTCCACACGGCTAGTGCCTTATGGTTAGGTACATTGTACTGATGCTGGTAGTATTGAACTACCTTGTATTGGTTTATATAGTGTCCAGCGCTTTATAGAACTGTCCAAAAATATTATGGCTACCTTTTATAAAGGGAGTACAATGCACCGCAATTTGAAGGCGGCCATATTTTTTCCTTTCAAACCACAGTGCATTAATAAGCTTTAACAGTTCTGTTTGTTTAGCCATTGCTCATATATCTTCCATTGAATCCCAATATAGTCCATCAAATAGTCATACATTTATTTCCTTTTTTAGCAGCGCAAACCTTCCCCTGTGTAAAAAGAAGAAGAAGGATACGGTAAGTAACAAAACCCATTTGTAAACCACGGTGACTCTTCGTATTTTGGAAGTGATGACCCATTGATTTGTTTTCTGTTTTACAGGATAATGGCTCTGACAGTGACATGGACGTGTGCAGCATGGTATGAGATCCGGGATGTATTTGGGTGTATGATAACTCGTAGCTAGAACATGGTTTGTGGGTGTGAATAGAAATAGCAAGAGTACTTTTACTAATAAAATTGTCTTTGTTTTTCCTTCTAGGATTTGAGCGATTGTGATCCGGATGACTTCTGGTGCAATGAGGAGCTGTTTGATTACTTGGTAAGGTGACACCTTGCAGACACCAGATCGGTCTGTCTGTCTGTCTACCTGTCTATCTAATGTAGAAAAAAAGCAGCGCCTCCAATTAAATAATAGTAATAAACAATGTGTGCCAGCAACGAAACACAGACCTTTGTCTAAAAGTCCAAAGTTAAATATCCAAAAAAGGAAAAATGTGTAGCGCTCCCAAATAGTGAAAAAATACAAGGCTTTATGCCATGTCCAAAGGTGGCGACGTTTCGGAGAAAGGCTCATTTGGAGTCGTAACATTGCCACCTTTGGACATGGAATAAGCCTTGTATTTTTTTCACTATTTGGGAGTGCTGCACATTTTCCCC
>JAODAL010010409.1:0-105346 GCA_025379985.1 Phyllomedusa bahiana | reverse complement strand
CTTTCCCCAAGGGTACCCTTTATAAACAAAGTAATAATTTGGGAAAAAAAAAAGGCCATAAAGAAACTAGTTAAAGTATGTGAAACGTTTGTGCAAAACCGAGCAGATTGGTGTTCTGCTTGAAGTAGACATTGCAGTGTGGTCAATGGTGATGTGACCCCGGCCTGATCGGACTATGGAAGTAGAAGCCACCTTTGTCTCTGCTCCGTCCTTTCTGGCTCCCTCTTCCTGGAGTCGCCGGCTGTTTAGTGCTACTTCTGTCATCCTCTCCTGGTCAAGATGTGCTGCTGGTTTTGCCTCTGCTGGCCAGAAGCAAGGTAACTAAACAGCAGTGATATTTCCTAATGAGCATGACCACACATGTATGGGGAGATGGCCTATAAATATACGGCTTTCTCCATAGAGAAGAAGCAGAGGGGGCAGGGATCTGTGACCCCTTAATCAGCACTTGACTTGAACATACTAACACGTTGTGAGTTGTTGTAGAACCAATTGTAGCCTATCACTGTGAAAGCCCGATGGGGAGTGACTGCTGGAGTCAGAGCAGCTGATTAACCACCTAGATCAGGGGGACGGCTTTTCACTATGGTCACGTCTGCATTATGATTGCCCTCAAAAGGCAGGTTGGATAGAATAGCTAGGTCGGGCTGTCACCTGGGAATTGCTGAACCGAGCCTTGTGGAGGTGTGTGCCAGAGCGCTGCCGCCTCCACCATCTCCTGGTAGAGAGCCAGTCCTGTGTCTAGACCTTGCGGTGTCCAAGCTGTTGTAAAAGTGGGCCTCAAATTTGACAAAAATCTAATGCTGGAATCAGACCCCCTCAAACGGGGCCCCCCAGCTGATGGGAAACTCAACTCCCTTTATGCATTTATAGATTAGAACAGTGGGATGTGGGAGTTGTAGTTTCCCCCAAAAGCTGCAGGGCGCAGTATGGGCCTGTGTTTCTATTTCCGATTTCGCATTTCCCGGTGTTTGAGGGGGGACCCCCCTGGTGCCCAAATGCCCGATGGTTCCTGGCTGCCATTATGCTTGTTAGGTTGTCAGGTTTCTTGAGTTTGAAAACATTATAGAAAAATGAAATTTTGGTGGGGAAGTCCCTTACAGGGAGCAGGACAGCACCACCCCCGTCTGCAGGGCATGTGTGGTATTGCAGTTCAGTCCTGTTTACCAAGCAGCGGACAGGTGTAGCGCCATTTCTGGTACAAAGCATCCTTGTTTCTCTAGACCGCAAAATCCTTAACTTCTGAAATGTAACCACAAATGGTACCAATAAAAATTACAACCTGGTCTGCAAAAAGCAGGTCCTCTTAGGCCCGGTTCACACGGCTTATTCAAGCCATAATTGCGAGACGGATTTCGCTCGCAATTACAGAGCTTGCAGTAAGGGGCGGAGCTCGGGGGACGCTGCCCGACGGCCCCTTAGACATTCATTATTCACGCGTGTATCTCGCCGGGGATAATGTGCATGTCACTTTCTCCCTGCCAGTCGTATTCCCGAGCGGGGTGGAGAGACGGTATCACATAGTTCTATATGAGTAACTGCGGGAATTCACCGTATTGGCTGGCGATGGATTCCAGCCGCTATTGCTGGCTGTATGGCGCGCACTACTGCTGCTTTCTTGTCCGGAAATAATGCCGTTAAGTGTAGGCCCTCTTTCCTGCTATAAAAACAAAAAGAGAAGGTACTCTGGACCAGTTGGGTTGCCTAGTTATTGGCCTCATAGCCGACAGAGACCAAGTTTTTAAATATGGCTTGTCGTCCATTTTTTCGTGCGAAAATAACTTTTTGACAAATTTTCACCTGTGAAATTCAGCGATTGCACTTGCCTACGTCGACACATTGCTGCTTTATTGTTAGTAATATAGTTTTGTTCCAATACAATCCTCACTTTTGGTTGTGGAATAAATTCTGCTAAATGGTTCCAGGGATACTCTGAAATCTGTGGTTTTTTCTGTGCATATGGGTATTGGTCATATTTGGGCTGGTATATACCGTAAGACTTATTCCACAACAAAACTAGATTTATAGAAACTAGCCAATCTTCCCTCATGGTCTCATGTAGTAGTTGGATCTTCAATTTTCTTAAATGTCTTTATTTTTTTTTACGACATATTAGCCGTAAAGCGAGGCTCAGTAATGTAGTAGTAGTTTTTTTTTTTTTGTTTTCTTTTTAAGGGAATAGTATAGTTCTGCAAGGACTGTAATGTTAGATACCTTTCAATTAATGACTCATCTCACAGAATACTTAGACCACCCTTAATGTATTTACAAACAGCATTTAGCAAGTTTGATTAATCCATCTGGTATTCATAGAAATTAAGCAATACATGGTTAGCGTGAAGATTTTCAAAAAATTTCCTTTTCTTATTTCATTGCAGATTATTCAGTTTTTATCCATTATCTATGGAACACGGCATAAATCGTGTCCAGGTAAATTTTCTTAATATTCCAATTACCCCAATTCTGCAGTTATTTATCCGAAATATCCCAATAATGTGGCCCTACGTGCGCTACACTGGGCCCAACCACAAGCCTCGGATAGGAGGAGCATTAATGGATCTTATGTGGCAACCGGTCTCATTTTCTATTATGATTTTCTTTAGGTTTTATTTCCCGATTTACAGAACCCATAAGGTGCTAAACTTTACATAAATCCCTAACAAGGCCCACATAATTGGAAACGACACCCCTCTAAGGAATATATCCAGGGGTTTAGTGAGTTTAATCGTCCCCACAAGAGTTTACACCCAATTTTTTTTAGCTTTGAACTCTAGAAAATGAAAATTTATTTTTTTGTAAATATCAAGCAAATTTCAGCTGAAAATGTTTAATTTAAGTTTTTTAAATGAATCATGTATGAACACAAGCAATCCAAAATTTCACTACGCAATTTCTTCCCAACCTTACGGCATTTTACAACAGGCCCCAAACGTACCAGAAGCAGGTGGAATACCTTCCAGATGTCGCCATTTTGTATTCAAAACAGCCCTCCGCGGATCTCACCCCTAGGGGGAGGTCATATGTGCATTTTGGTCGCACAAGTGTTTACATGTTGGTGTTTTTTTTGTTTTGTTTTTTTATCTTGCACCTAGAGGATGTGAATATGGGGGGTGGGGGGTAAGAGGAATTCAGTTCCGCCGTTGTTTTTTAGTTTTCATTTTTACAGTGTTTGCCGTGCAGTATTAATGTCGGCATAACTTTACTATAAGGCTAGGTTCACACTGCTTATTTGTAGGGCGTAATTATGCCCCGCAATATAACGGTGTGGCCAACAGGGATTTATGTGGCATGATTAGGGGAGCAGAGGGGACGGCTACCTCGCCCCTACCTCCTCGCCCCCCCAGGCCCATAGACTTCATTACCAGCGAGCGTACATAGGATTATGGCGATCGCCCAATTTATATAGTTTTTAGTATGCTGAAGTTCTTTAAAAAAAAAAAAAAAACGTGTTTTTATTGTGTAAAACAATATTTACTGCATCCACATTATCCCTTCTGACTAGCCATAACTTTTATTTTCTGTATACCAAGCTGTGGTAAGAGCGTTTTTTGCGGGGATGAACTGATGTTTTCACTTTGGTACTACTTTTGGAATTGCTTTTTTGTTCCATTTTATGTGCTGCGGGATGAACAAAAATCACTTTTTTTTTTTCCATGGTGTTCACCATGCAGGTAAAATAATGTGACAGATTTATAGGGTAGGTCGTTACACATGCGGTGATACCAAATATTCCTATTACTTTAACTTCATAGGAGAACAGTGATACAGTGGAGACCAGTACATAGCAGTTCTGCTATGTACTGGTCTCCATGGTAACTGTCAATCACTATGCCCATCCATGCTCCCAGGGCACAGCACGGCAGGGCATAATGTCATGGGTAGCCCCAGAAGTCTAACAGACTTCTGGGGCTTTCAGTTTAAAGCAATTAGCAGAGCCTGATGTTTCAAATGTACAGGGAGACAGATGGGAGCCTCCCTTCATCCGTTTGATTGCAGCAGCTAAGAGCATCATCAACTGAGGCTGCTGCTGGTCCCATTCTGCGATAGGTTAGACAAACATAAAGCCTTGTGAATTTGTGTAATATAAATGGATAGAAGTATACCGCCCACGAAAACACTCATAAGTTTTGACTCATTTGTTAAAACCCTGCGTGTTATTATTAACAACTGAATTGTGTGCCTGGTCGAAGGGATGGTATACTAGCATACCGAGTCTCAGATTACGGTTTCGGGCCTTACACAACCAGTCCACAGTCACAGATCTGGAAGTCCTACTGATATTCTCTATGGCTGCTTTTCAGTTTTGCTCCGTTATGAGCACAGTTTTGCAGCAGTGCCTCCAGGCAATCTGCGGCGCACTTCCTGTGTCCTCTGGCTGCAGTGTAAATGAAACCCTGTGCGGGGTGGAGGGGGGGCACCTCCTGGGTCTCTGCTGCAGTGTATGACACCTGATGAGGGGGAGGGGGAAACTCCCTGTCATCTATGGCTGCGGTGTATGACCCTGTTTTGTGGGTAGGGGGGGCACTCACTGTGTCCTCTGGCTTGCAGTGTCATGACACCTCGTAGGGGGGAAGGCGGGAGGGCAAATCCTGTGTCCTCTCGGGCGGTGCTCGTGTCAATGAACCCCAGTGCGGGTGGGGGGCACCTCTGTGATTCATCTGGCTGCTGTGTATGACCTGATGCCGGGGGATTGATCGGGGGGCCCACACTCTCTGTGTCCTCTGGCTGCAGTGTCAATGATACCATGTGGAGGGGGGGGAGGGGGTCACCTCATGTGTCCTCTGGGCTGCAGTGTGTATGATTATGTCCTGTGGGGAGGGTGTGGGACCGGGGGCAACCTCCTGTGTCCTAATGGCTGCAGTTAGTAATGAACCCCTGTATGGGGGAAGGGGGAAGCACCTGACTGTGTCCTCCGGCTGCAGTGTATGACCCTGGGGGGAGGCTGCTGGCAGTCTCCGATGGCACCTCCTGTGTCCACTCTGGCTGCAGTGTATGACCCCTGTGGGGTAGGGGGCACCTCCTGGAGTCCTCTAGCTCCTGTGGCTATGACCCTGTGGGGCAAGGGGGGGGTGGCACTTCCTGTGTCCTCTGGCTGCAGTGTATGAACCCTGTGGGGGGGCACCTCCTGTGTCTCTGGACTGCACAGTGTATGACCCCTTGTGCCGGAGGGCGCCCCTCCCTGTGTCTCTGGCTTGCAGTGTATGACCCATGTGGTGGAGGGGCGCGCACCTCCTAGTGTCTCTTGGCTTGTCAGTGTTATAACCCTCGATCCGGGCGGAGGGAAGGCACCTTCCTGTGTCCTCCTGGCTGCTGTGTTTCTTAATGACCCCTTGTACGGGGAGGTAGGGGGAACCTCCTGTGTCCTTGGCTGCAGTGTCTATGACCCTGTGGGGGGCGGAAGGGGGAGGCACTTCACAGTGTCCCTCTGGCTGCAGTGTTTATGTCCCCTTGTGGGGCGCAGGTTGGGCACTCCTGTGTCCTTCTGGCTGAAGTGTTATATGACCCCTGTGGGGGGATTGGGGGGGGCACCTCTGTGTCCTCTGGCGCTGCAGTGTTTGACCCATGTGGGGGGCAGGGGAGGCACCACCTGTGTCCTCTTGGGCTGCAGTGTGAGAGAACTCTGTGGTGGGGGGTGGACCAAATCCTGTGTCCCCTCTGGCTGCAACTGCAGTGTGATGACCCCTGTGGGGGTCTGGGGGTCGGCGCCTCCATGTGTCCTATTCGGCCTGCAGTGTTTGACCCCAATAGTGGTGGGGGGGCGAGAGAAAGCACTCAACAACGCAAAGACGACGGAGCACTCCTGTGTCCTCTCTGAAGGCTTGCAGTGTAATGACCCCTGTGGTAGGGGCGCAAGATGCGGGGAAGGGCGGGCAGCCTCCTGTGTCCTTGGCCTTGCAGTAGGTATGGACCCCATGTGTGGCGGGGGGGGGGGCACCTCCTTGTGTCCTTCTGGCTGCATGTCGTATGGACACCCCTGTGGGGGCCGGGCGAGCGCTCCTGTGCTCCTTTGGACTGCACGTGTATATTCTCCCATGTCCAATGTTGGGGGGGCACTCCATGTGTCCTACTGGACTGCGTGTAATGACCCTGTGGGGCAGGGTCGGGGGCACTCCTGTGTCCTCTCGGCTGCAGTGTTTGACCCTCTGTGGGGGGGAGCGCAGAGGCCCAGGGCAACGGGACCTCTGTGTCCTCCTTTGGCTTGCAGTGTCTTATGACCCCTGTGGTGGGGCGTATGGTCAAAAAACTCTCACGGGGTGGTCTCTCCTGTGTCTCTGTTGCCAAGGGGTATGTATGGACCCCATAGCTGGGGGGGGCATGGGGCATCATCCTAGTGTCCTATTGGGCTGGGTCTGTTTTATGAACCCTCGTGGCACGGGGACGAAACAGGGGCACTCCTGATGTCCTCTGGTCATCTGCAAGTGTAATGACCCACTGGGGGGGGGAGAGGATAACCCTCCTGTGTCTCTGGCCTTGCATGTCAATGACAAACTCCTGTGTGGGGGGGTTGGAACTACTTAAAGCGCCACCTCTGTGTCCTCTGGCTGCAGTGTATGACCCCTGATGTGGGGTTGGTGAGCACCTCCTATATTGTCGTCCATCTGGGTCTATATTGCACAAGCTATATGCTATTACCCACTGTAGGGCTCTAGAGGGTCGTAGACAAAAGATAACTGGGTTGCTGCAATCCTAATGTATGGTCCTATATGGCATGTCAATTGGTATAAACCCCATTGTGGCGTTGCAGGGGCAGTTAAGGCCTCCTCATGTTCGTCCTCCAACATGACTGACAGCAAGGGTGGTATAACCCCTTGTCCCTCTCAGAGTTCGGAGATGAAATAACTACTGGACATCCTCCTGTTGTCCTATAAAGGCTGCTGGTGTTTGCTAATCGAACCTCTGTTCGGCTATCGGAGGGGGCCAACTCATGTGTTACCCTCTAGGCACACATTTCCTTCCCATTGCAGTCTAGTAAGATCTGCAAGTGTAAACGGATGACCCCCTGTGGAAGGCCGGGGTCGTGACGCGTAAAGGGTGATTAACCCAAAAGCTAGATGGGCACCACCTACTCGGTCTGGCACCCTCAATCAAGGCACCAACCTAAACCCTCCTTAATAATCACGTAGGCACCGGACAACCTCAAGGCACCACGGCCACCCTGGCAATGGCACCCTCTTGGCAGGCGGGCACCTCAGGAGGCACCATACCACTCCGGCGGGCACATCTGTGTCTCTGGGGACAGACTGCCAGTGTATGACCCCTTATGTGGACTGGTTAATGCCGGCGTGGAGCGCTCAACGGGGGGGGGCCGTGGCGCCAATCCCCTCCTGTTGCAGCGCATCCTGTCGCTCCGGACTCTGCATGTTATGACCCCTGTGTGGGCGGGGGGATAGGCACATCCTCCATCGTAGATCCTCTGGCTTGCAACCACCAGTGCTATGAACCCTGGGGGAACAACAGGGGGGTGGAAAGGGGGCTGACTGCGCACGGGAGGGCCGGAAGGGCCCGGGCGGTAGCGGGCGGCCCCCGGAGGGGCACCGATGACGGTGACAGAGGCCCTGGGCCTAAGGCACCCCTCCTGAATGTCCTCTATTGGCTGCGGTATTTTTAGTTCTTCATGCACCACTTGGGTGGGTGGCGACTGGATCCTGGGGGTAATAACTGGCGTGATTACTCGAGGTGGCACCTCCTGTGAGTCCTCACTGGTCCAGCGTTGAATATGCACCCCCATGTGGTACGTCGACACTGGGACGATAGTGCGGACTGAGGCCGTCCCAAGGATCGAAAGGCATCGGCACCCAGACGGACTGTCCCCCCCGTAGCGCCCCAAGGGCCGCACCTCCTGTGTCCTCGTAACTCCTAATGCAGCTTTTATGCTAGTCGTATTAGACCCCTGTCAGGTGAGTGAAAGGCGGGATAAGGAGAGGGGTGAGCGTCCTCCTGTGTCCTCTGACTGCAGTCTGCTATAGACCTGTAGAGTGACTTGATGTGAGGGGTGCGGGGTCGCCCTCCTGTGTCCTCTGGCTTTGAAGTGCTAAGTGTATGACTAGATGAGGGGTAAGAGGAGGCCCAAGCAACTGACACTACCTCGGGTGCGGGCACCTCCCTGTGTCACTCTGGCTGCGGTTGTATGAACCCTGTGAGGGGGGGCCGCGCCCTGGCACCTCTGTGTCCTCTGGACTGCGATATCCGACCCCTGTGGGGGGGGGGGGGCACCTCCTGTGTCCTCTGGCTGCAGTGTATGACCCTGTGGGGGGGGGGGGGCCATCCTGATGTCTCTGGCTGCAGTGTATGACCCCTGTGGGGGGGGGGGGCCCTCCTGTGTCCTCTGGCTGCAGTGTATGACCCCTGTGGGGGGGGGGCACCTCCTGGTGTCCTTGGCTGAGTGTTTAGTCGAACCTGTGTGTTGGGGGGGCCACCCTCCTACGTGCAAATTGGTACTGCGTGTTGTATGACTCTCATCGATGAATTGGGAGGGGAGTTTGATTTACCTGTTCTGGGACTCCCTGTGTCCTCTCTGGTCTGCAGTAGCTATGAACCCCTGTCTAAGGGGGAGGGCTCTTACAAATTAATAGGTCAGATCACCTTTCCTGTATGATCCTCTTGGCTGCAATGTGTCTATTGAAACTCCTGTGGTGTGGGGTTGTGACAAAACTTCTCCTTGTGTACTCTGTGCCTGACTAGTCTGTGACTCGCACCATCCATGGTGCGTTTCATTGGGGGGGATAAGTTGTAATAGGCATCTCCTGTGAGACCTCTCAGCAGCTAAGTGTAGGACGCCGCTGTTAATGCGGAAGGTTTGGAGGAGGCACTACTCCTGAGTGTCTATCTAACATGGTCTGCGTGTCGAATGAACCTCTTGTGTGGGTTATTAGGGTGGAGTACGGGCACCACCTGTGTCCTCCTGGCTGCAGTGTTTAATCGTACCCCTGTGGGGGAGGAGGGTGGCACATCCTGTGTCCTCTGGCTGCGGGTGTATGAAACCCTAGTGGGGGGGTGGGGTGGAATGATTTCTTTCTTTCGAGCTACCTCCCCCACATGTGTCTTGGCTATGAGTGTATGACTCCCTCCCCGAATGTGGGGGGGGTGAGCACATCCTGTGTCCTCTGGCTGCAAGGTGTATGCACCCTGTGGGGGGGCCGGGGTGGGGGGCTCTCTGTGTCCTTGGCTGCAGTGTATGACCCCTGTGGGGGGGTAGGGGGGGGCAATCCTGTGTCTCTGGCTGCAGTGTCATGAACCCTGTCGGGGGGCGGGGCCGTCTGTGTCCTTTGGCTGCAGATGTCATGACCCTGTGGGGGGGGGGACCTCCTGTGTCCTCTCGGCTGCAGTAGTATGACCCTGTAGGGGGGGGGCTACCTCCTGTGTCCTCTGGCTGCTGGTGAGTATGACCTCCCTTGTGGGGCGGGGGCACTCTGTGTTCTTGTGTTGAGTGTTATGACCCCTGTGGGGGGCACCTCCAGTGTCCTCTGGCTGCAGTGTATGACCCCTGTGGGGGGCGCAGCATAACGTCAATGTAATGGGAGCTGGTTTGTAGTACAAAGGAGGGATACCTCCCCCCCCCCCCCCCTAGCATGAAGATAAGTAAGATAACCCAGTGATGCACAATAATGTGAGGGGCGGTCTGCTGTTTTTAGCTAGACTCAGTTAAAACAGTGCTTGTGTGGAATCAGACAGAAATGAGGCGGCACAAGCAGGGACGATCTGTGATCAAAATGTAATAAGCAGCGTTGTGGGAATTAAGAAGAGAAGAGAACATGCTTAGTGTTTAGCTGCCTGTTCATCAGGAGCGGTCTGATTTGCCTCCCTTTCTTCCTTCCATAAAATTTCACATTAGAGGCTCTCCCCTCAGTGTGAATGAGGCCTTGTGTGAACCCTACAGATGCATCACTTGCTGATAAATGAGGGCAGGTTCTCAATCTCTAGAGGTGATAATGATTGATATACAGTATGGCAATAATACAGTAGCTTCTCAAGTTACATTGGCCTCAGGAATTTCTAGAACCATACTATATGCTATGGCGGAGTCACTGACTGCCCTTACATGCACCCTTTGACTCTGTGTAATTGATGAGTAACTTTGTAAAGCCAAAAAATTAAGGTTTTGGCTCAAAAAAGTAAAATATATTCTGGTCTGTGGGAAATGTTGTTAAAGAAAAAAAATAGCAAAAAATTACATTTTTCACAGATTTTTTACAATAGTTTTAAAGGGGTGGTCTCACTACAAGGATGCCATTTTATGTTAACGAATCTTGCAAAAACATGTCACTCTTTGCATATATCGATCACATTAACACGTGTCTGCCTTATCTAGATTATCCCCTCTTTGTAATGGCTGCATCTGCTCCCTAGGACACATATAGACTACAGATCATGTTCCAATCTCTCATGATAGGCTGGCAGCACTGGTTGCTATAGCTACAGACCTGGCTTCTACTACAGCCTAGTAGAGGCCAGTAAACGCCCCTGACTTCAAAATGAAACCAAGAAAACAGGACTGAGGTGAGATGAATCGGTGTAGTGAGACAACCCCGTTGAATAAGATGGAATTATATACATGTACAACTGTTCCCCACAGAGCTCAAGACTAAGTAACATATAAAATGAAAGATATTAGTGTGCAAGGAGAGATGAAGGTAAAACTGCATGTTACGATCCACTGAGGGTGGATACACCCCCATACACACTAGCAGCTCAACCAGAATTCACAGCTACAGACAGGTTTCTAAATCCAGCTGGGTGTTACCAGTTGGTGGTGTCCCGGCACAGTCTGGCATTGTCCACTCTTCAGGGGCACCAGCTTTAATGAAATGTAATCTGGAATCGTCCGTCTCAGAAGTGGGCAGCCTGGTGGCTCTGCAGTTGGCACCATTGCCTTGCAGTACTGGGATGAACATCTGCAAGGAGCTGTAGCCAAGGCTGTGGAGTCGGTAAGCCAAAGCTCTGACTCCTCTATTTCCTTAAAGGGGTTGTCTCACTACATTGATTCATCTTACCTCAGTCCTGTTTTCTTGGTTTCATTTTGGATTAAGGGGTGTGTTTATTGGCTTCTACTAGGCTGCAGTAGAAGCCAGGTCTGTAGCTATAGCAACCAGTGCTGGCAGCCTATCAGGAGAGATCAAACAGGTCTGTAGCTATAGTGACCTGAGGAGCTGATGCAGCTCCTGCAAGAGGGGATATCTAGGAATAGGTAGGACATAGTTAGTGGACATATATTGAAAAGTGACTTGTTTTTGCAAGATCTTCAACATAAAAAGCAATCCTTGTAGTGAGACAACCCCTTTAACACCGACTCCCTCATACATGGCGCATGTTTAAGTGATACTTTACTGTAGAAAAATGGTAACATCAGGCTTTTTATCACCTTATGATACAATAATCAAGCTATTTAGCTAGAACATAAAATGTATTTATCGGACACAACTTTAAAACACAAACAACTAAAACTGTAAATATGCAAATGCTGCATTAAGTGGGAAAAAACATTTTCAACGAAAACGTCCTGAATAACATTTGTGGAGTCTGAGAAATAGTATCGCAACCATCAGATCCTGCATACATGACCTCACATCTGATCTCATTATTTCCAGGCTAGAGAACGGCCTCTCTATACTAAATTGGGTTGGGGGCAAAGCGGTGACCACAGGGGCAACATCTCTAACAATGTCAGGGTATAAAGGAATTGCCTCAGCCACAGTCAGTTTTAAAGAACAGTTGATCTTCTACTTTTTTTTTAGATCAAGTGAAAAATGTTGCTGATGTCTGGTCAATCTGTTTGCTATGGATCAGAATCTTTTCCCCTGCGGCAACGCTTTGCCCGCTCCATGGCATCCGAATACTTTTCAAAATGAAACTTCAGATCTGATGAGGCTGAAGATATGGCAGCAGTAGCACTAGCAAGACCCAGTTCCTCTTGCTCTTGGTACCACATTGAACTTCACCCGTTTGTGTTTTGGCACTAGATACCAGATGTGTGATGTTGGCAGGTGGTATTCTAAATCACTAAACGTAAAGAGCTAGGCTCACCTGAAGTCTTCCTTAATACTCGACCCTGGGACGTCCACACAATTCCACCAACAAAAAACGTAGGATCCAGCAAATATATTCCAAAAACCAGGCAAAATTTAGTAACACATAGCTCTACATAGTACAGGGGGGAAAAAGTGCTACTGACGTAGCCTGAAACGCGTAGGCAACGTGTCAGTAGCATTTTTTCCCCCTTGTACTTTGTAGAGCTATGTGTTAGTAAATTTTGCCTGGTTTTTGGAATATATTTGCTGGATCCTACGTTTTTTGTTGGTGGAATTGTATTCTAAATCGCCCCACTGTCACTTGTAAGATGGAAGCCAGTTTTATTTAGGTTATAAAATGTTCTTGGCGAGTGTGGAGTAATTTAGGTTACAGTATTGTTCAGGATCCTATGTGACTGTCATCTATCACTGTCGGTTCCCTAGAGCATAACAGCTGCAGCACTGGCCGGGGTCAAATGCTGCAGGAAAGAACCACTTACGGTTGAAACAGTCATAACATGTTGCCTCGGTCTAACAACCCTCCTAGGCAACTGTCAGCCCCGTTTTGCAGTTGGGAATAAAATGATTTCCCTTTTAATTAACACAGCACTGGTTTTTCCATACACGAGTTTTCAGTCTTAGTTACATTGCAGTTAAGTCTGTCCTGTATGCACAGATGCAAATAGCATTCTTACAGGTCGAGTCCATGGCGGCTGTGGACTGTCATGGGGCCTCCTCAGGTTGGCAACACAGCAGAAGACTTGGTTCATATCTTACGTGAGCATGTCCGCCGCGCGCTCCGTCAGGGCGTCCGCCGCGCGCTCCGTCAGGGCGTCCGCCGCGCGCTCCGTCAGGGCGTCCGCCACGCGCTCCGTCAGGGCGCCCGCCACATACTGAAATACTCAAATAATTCAGATTTTTATTCTGAAGATGGGACATTTCTACTGACTGACTTCACCCCAACACTGACTCCGCCGCGACAATCCCCAAAAGAACTGTATACACTGTTCACACTGGCAGAGTTCGTACTGCCTCCATTGAGTTACAATGGGTTGATCAAGCATCGGTTTATTAACTTGTATTTCTCTGACAATAACACAGGATCTATTACTTTTTCCTCTGAAAGATGGGTTAGGGTATATTTTCAGGGGATGTCTTAGTTTCTTGTTCCTCCGTTTAAGAGTACATACAGTACTGTACCGGAGTAAATGGGGGAAGTCCAATTACCAAGAAAAGCAGACACCCCAAAAGAACACTCACGCCCCCCTTAGGCCCCGTTCACACGGCTTTTTTTGCGTGGGGTTTGGGGCCGTATTCCGCGCCGGGTTTGTGGCAGTATGGCCCCCAAACCGTCCCTGTCATTCAGTAAACCCCCTGCTCTCTAGAGAACAGTGGATTCCCTCGTCCCCCCCGCTCGGAAAACCCCGCGGGGGGGAAAGTGAAACAATTTTTTACGCCGGGGGGGCGCCGTAAACAATGCTTGTCTATGGGGCCGGGAGCGGCGCCCCCGCCGCGCTCCGGCCCCGCCCCTCCCCCCCCTTATTCCGGGGGGATTTGTGCGCTCAAAACGGCGCCAAATCCATCGGGAATAAGCCGTGTGAACGGGGCCATAGGCTATGTTCACACGGCTTATTTTGGGACGGATTTCAGCCATATTGTGCTCAATTAGGGGAACCCCTCCCAGTTTACGGTAATCCCCAGTTCTCTAAGGACTATGGATACCGCTCCTCTCCCCGCTTTGAAAGTGACATTCAATTTTTACGGGGGATCCGTGCCCCTGGTTTAAAGAAAGTCTATGAGGCCGGGGAGCTGTGCCCCCCCGCCCCCCCCCCACGCCATAATTTGGGCAAAACCTTCTGCAATTTCGGCGTGAAGAAGCCGTGTGAACACCCTTAGACCAAAACAATTGGGTTGGCCCAAAAAAGATGATGGTGGGGTTGGGCCTTTCACGATCGCATCCCTCCTGCCAAAGGCGCGTCACTGTCCAGTCCCTTAGGCTATGTCTGCACTGCAGTGGACAAAAACAACCAGAAAACCAAATCCTACAAACGTTCAGAAAACTGAGTATTTAGTTCACTACCTGTCAAAAGCTGCTTAAAGACTTTTTATTGGCGCACTTTATGGAGGTTTTTTTTTTTTTTAGACTGCACAGCAGATAAAAAAAAAAAAAAGCAAACGCTGAAAAAAATGGTTCTTTTTTCTGTGCAGTGGAGACACTCTCTGCGATGAGCCCTCCCCCTTCACATTCATTTGCACACACTCTGTCCAAAAACCAGACGGAAGAATGTGCAAGTACCATGTCCGTCGGGCGTCCCGCGGGCAGAAAGCCCGCTCAGTGGGGACTGCTGCAGGGGTTTTCCATAGAGGCCCCATTGTGCTCGTTTTCGGCCGGTTTTTCAGACTGACTGCAAACCATCTGAAAACCTGTGCCGTGGGGACAGGCCCTTATTGTTGTGGCATCTTTTGAGTGTGGTTCTTTTGGGGGCCTGCTTTCTCCAGCAGTTCTCCCATCATGCCCACTGATATAGACTATATAAATGCATGATGGGAGTTGTAGTTTCCCAATAACAGTACCTTGGATTTCAGCTGAGGATTCTTACTGACTGCGATGGCGCTCGCCTCTGATTTAGACGTGGCTTGGCCCCATTTTCCCAGGGTGCGTGTTGAATTCCTCATTCAATCTGTCCTGTGGACTCGCCTTTAAGCTTAAAATGAAAATGTTGTGGTTGATGGACTGCGGCAGAAAGGGGGGCACTGTCTCCCTAAGAACAGCTAGACGTTACTACCATCAGTTAGATTGGGTATGTTTCATGAAGCACATTCTCTCTCGGATTGTTCTCTGTGATGAGCTGCTTGGATCCAGGCGCCCAGATAGTGTTGCTGCTGGGTATCTGTACAGAACAGCCTGCCCTCAGTCTCATGGGTGTTAGACGCCCAGTCTGCTGTCACAGGCAACGTATTGAGGTGACACATCGCTTTATCTCAGACCTGAGGAGTCCCATTTACTTGCAGTGGAGCTGTCCAGTTTCCTTTGTGTCACCAGTGTTTGACAAGAATAGCTCTGTAGCCAGGCTGAACCTGAAAATACATCCATCTCTGAGCTGCTCATCCAGCCCCTTCATTACATACATGTAGCTCCTGTGAGTGCTCCCGAGACTGTTACTCACGTGTTTGTGGTAGACAAATGCTGAGGACTTGCTCTTTGCTCTGGTGAAGGCTGCACATTTGACTTTATCTTTAGCAGACACGATCTTTGTCCTCAGTCGTGCTTGGTTCTCATAGATAGGTTTTTCATGAGTCACTATGATCTGGCTGCTTTTTGCAGTATAATAATTAGCAGGTTACGTGATCTGGAGATTTTTAGGTTTAAACAAAAACATGATTTCATTTCTATTTCTAAACTAAAAAGATATGTTTTTTTTTTATATTGTCATGTGATTTTTAGTTCTGTGATTGGTCCATGTTTGCATATAAGCCTCACCTTATGATCATTGTACACACCATGAGGAAGGGCACCATGTATGCCTGAAATACGCAAGTGTCTCCTGTATGTCCATGTATTTAATAAAGACCTCGCACGTTTTTATCGGAGGAACATAAGTATGTGTGTGTGTGTGGTGTGTGTGTGTGTATGTGTGTATATATATATATATATATAATCGCAAACCGTCCAAAAAACTGCCCAAAAACCCTTGCCGGGGGGACATGCCCTTTGCAATCCACTATATATATATATATATATATATATATATATTTTAAATATATTTTATATAATATATAAACAACACCAAACTTTAATAGAAAAAAAATATATTTTATATTTTTTGTGTGTGTATGTGTGTGTGTTATATAATATATATTATATATATAAAATATATATAATTTATACCAACACTTTTCATACACACAAAAAATATATAAATATTTTTTTTTTCTATTTAATGTTTGTGTGTATAAATATATATATATATTATATATATATATATTATATATATATTTATATAATATATATATATATTATATATATATATATAGTGGATTGCAAGGGCAATGTCCCCACGGCAAGGGTTTTTGGACAGTTGTTTAGACAGTTTGCGGTTTTAGAAACAGTCTGAAAACCTGCAAGGAACACTACCCCATGGACTTCAATAGAAAAAATGTCCAGCGATCCCCATTGAACTGTTTTTCCGCCGGGCGATTTATGACACCGCCAGCAGTCCGAAAAAAATTGAACATGTTCATTCTTTCCACAGGTTTCCAGACTGAAAATTAATATTGCAGTCAATTTAAACTGCTCAGAAAGTGAGTGGGAGGTTTTTGATGCGATTTTTACGCGTTTTTTGTAAAAAAAAAAAAAAAAAAAAAAAAAAAGTGAAGAATGATCCCACCTATAGTAGGTGTTTTGCAGGTCATTTTGCACTTTTAACACAGGAAGGTCTTGCAAAGCACTTCAATTGAACGGGGAGTCTATAAATCCTCTTTTTAGCCTAAACTAACTAAATTTTGATGCTATTAACATGCACATGTGCTTAAAGTGAAAAAGTTGGCCTTTGTGTATCATAGTTACATTGTGGAGATAAAAAAATCGCATGGTTTCTTGCACCAATCAGGAATAATTTTGCACTCGGGACACTTTTCAGCTTGAAAAACAGTCCAAAAACCGCTGGGAAAACCGGGACAAAAACAGTGATACAAACCGCCGAAAAACAGGCCAGTTTTTGTGACAAAAACAACCCAAAAACCGGTTGTAATGGACAATTCCGCTGAGGTAAAAACAGAGCTGTTTTTGTCCTTTGCCGTGTGAACGCACCCTTAAGCTGTTCTCAATTTTCATTTCAGCCAAAAACGTCAATGTATTTTATGTGGTAAAGCAACACAAGTGTTTGTTAAATGTAAAGAAAATGATACTACTTTACCCCAAGTTTTAAAAATTTAAAAAAGAAAAAAGTGACTGCATATGTATTCCCCCCCCCCCAAGTAAATACGTTAGACCCCTTTACTCAAAACAGCCCATTTTCTGGGGGATGTCCTACCAGCTTTGCCACTAGAGGCGGAAAAAATGTTTACGCAGTTTTCTTTACAAAATAGCTCTGGCTCCCCGCTAGGTATTACTTTTGTGAAAGAAAATTTTCAAGCCCACAAATTCTCAAGGAATTTAGGTCGGCTGTGACGGGGCCCCATTTATAACACATAATATGCTTTGATTTAAACCACCCAATACTGCACTGTATTTTTTCAGCAATGACGTCGGGGTGGAAGGGAACCTTTTCCCCCCCCTCAAGTCTTTTTCAGCCCAAAAAAATTTTCCATCCTGTATTTAGTTACATTCCCCCGTCAGCTCTGACCACTTCCCCGCCCCCGCTGGCAAACCCCCCCAAAATGATGGCCACCACCAGGCTTATGGTGGGGTCAGGGGGGATGTGCGTGTTGGCTTTTTTCCCCCCCTTCTTTCCAATACTTGCTTTGCCCCCCCAAATAGTTTTTGCAAAGGGGAAAGGGATTTTATAGCTTTCTTTAAAAAGGGATTTTTTCCCTTGGCACTCTTCGTTGCTGGGGAATCCCCTGCACCCCCCTCCAGAGTGCCCCCTGCCCCTTTTTGGTGCTTTTTAAATTTTAGTAGTACCCCCTTGTCGGGGCTGTCATTTTGGTGGATAGCCATGCCCAGGTGATAGGTTAGTAGTGAGGGGTTTGAACAGTGCTCTGTGAGATGTTAAGAGCTTGGGTTTTTTTGTTTTAAAAACCCAAAACCCGAAAATACTTTTTGCACAATTTAATTTCCCTGAGTTGTCTGGTTTTATTTTGGTTTTCGGGTTCCCTTTTGGTCACAAATTTTCCCTAAGGGCCCTTTGACCCCTTTCCCCCAAATTTCGGCTTTTAGTTAAACTGCGAAAAATTGTATCCCGTTTTAAAAGTGAAAAGTCTTTACTTTTAAAAAAAATTTGCACACTTTTTTTTTGAGATGGTCCAATTTTAAAGTGGCTCGGGGGGCCCTGAAATGTTAGATCCCCCCCATAAATGACCCCCATTTTAAAATAAATAAAACCAAAAGTATTCAAACCGTGTCTGGGGAACGTTAACCCCTTTGGGGGTTTCACAGAAATTAAAGCAAAGTAGGGGTGGAATTTCAAAATGTTTCTACTTTTAGTATGCGCGTATATATATAAATAAACGGAGAAACAGAACTCCAAAATTCCCCCTGATTCTGCCATTTTTAAGAGACCCCCATATTTTGGCCCTAGTGCACCTACTGGTTTTTTGGGGGCCTCTTTTTATTTGGGATTTTTAAAGGTTTGCAAAACACCCTAAGGTGCTAAGACTTAACACCCCCCCAAAAAAAGTCCCCATTTTGGGTAAATTTTAACCCCGTAAGGGAATTTTTCCAGGGGTTAGGGGGTTAAAAATCGACCCCACAGTTGCTTTTTTTTAACGTTCGGCGGGGGAAAAAAAAAAATTTTTTTTTTTCCAAAAATTTATCCCTTGTTTTAGCTGAAAATGTTTAGTTTTTTTTTACAAGGAATCCGGGAAAAAAGCACCCCAAAATGTGGGGTGTAAACTACCTTTTTTTTAAACAAAGCGGAGCTTTAAAAGGGGAGGGAGCTCTTTTTGGTTTTTTGGAACGCGGGATTTTGGGGGGCCCAAATGTCGCATTTGAAAAAGCTCCCCCAAAAGTAGCAGAACAGGTAAAACCCCCTTCTAGAATTTTCCCCTTTTTTGGATTCAGCACCCCTTTAAAGGGAAAACCCCATCGGGGGGTTTTCTTGGTTTTCTGGGCCCACCGGTGTTTCACTGGTTTACACACAAAAAAAAAAAAAAAATACATTTTATATTTCAATTGGAAACCATCAAATACATGAAAAATTAGGATTTAACACACAAAAAAACTCCCTCTAATATACCTAGAAAAGGGCAGTCCCACCCAAGAACCTCCTACCCAAGCCTAGAAATCCCTAGGACAAGGATAGACTGTAACCAAAACAGAAGAACTACTAGACTGGAAAAAATTGGTAATAAAAATATATTTCAAGCTACTGACAGGACTATGCATATAGATGAAATAACAAGATTAGTGCATTTACCCCGATACTGTGAAAAGTACTACTCTCAGGATTTTTATAGACATTCATTGTGCAGGTTTAGCAAGTTGACATATTTCCCCTGTTTCCCCTAAAATAAGACACAGTGCATTTTTTTGATGCAATTCCGAGTTTGGCTGCTTATGCTAATGTTTGTGATGAAATCACTATCAGTTTATTAATACATGGTTGATGTTTGTTCAGCAATAAATGAATTCTTGTTACATGGAAAAATAAGACATGCCCTAATAAATAAGTCCTTAGCTCGCTTTAGGAGCATAAATGAATATAAGACACTGTCTTATTTTCGGGGAGAGATGGATAGGGTATAGGGCTAGCGTTGGGTATGCATGCGAGTAATACCAAAGATATGTACTTTTTTTCATTTTGTTCTTTTTTGGGGGCAATTGGCGTTTTGTATTGGGGAAAGGACTGTGTGTGTGTTATACTTTTTCTTTTCTTTTATGTGTTTTTACTTTTACTTGCTGTCTCAATACATATTTCTGGGTGCATAGGTCACAATTTTTTGCACCCTGGAAATCACATCTAAAAGGCCGGCCGATGTGAACCCATTAGACTTAGAACTTCTGGGTTGTATGGGAACGCCATCGGAAATGGCCGATCGATGGGAAGTCCATGGTGGACAGAGGGAGCCACCTCCCTAAGTCTCTCCCTTAGCTGTCGTAGTCTCAGTTGCTTGCAACAGCTAAGGGGTTAATCGGCTGCGAGCAGAGCAAGCTCCACTTGTAGCCGGCAGCAGAGGGAGTCAGCTGTAATATCCAGCTGACTTGATGCTCTGATCTTTCAGGCTCTGCTTGTGACCATGTTTGGATGTTCAGGAACATCCAAGTGCAGTAAGTGGTTAAACAGTCCTCCTCATCATGTTCACATTTTGACGTGAGACCAAGACAACACCTTACAATTGATCAACAGTATCTCGCCAATGTGAATGCTGGCTATGTTTCACGTTACTGACAGATAAATACGGGACGAGATACGTCCCAGCCATTACGGGATAATCCACAGTTCTCATAGAGTACATATGGATTCCGTCTCCTCTCCCTGCTCGAGGAAATCCGCGCGGGGGGGGGGGATATGTGGACATGTCATTTGCTGCGGCTGATGTTACTCTTCAAAAGTAACTACTTTAAAAAACACGTTGATGCTCCTAAAGTTTGAGGAGTAAATATCCTCTTGCAATACACCCCTAATTGGGCGTAATTTCCACGTCATGTGAACATACCCTTGCTGCAACTTTATAGACATAAGATCCTGTGAACAGGAGTTAACTCATTGACCTCTATAGGAGAGTTTTCTGGGCATGCTCTGTGATTAAAGGGGTTGTCTCGCTACCAAGATTAATGGTTCATCATGTAGGGTACACCTTTTTCCAAATAAATTGCTTTGTTTTGATGATGGAGATACAGGTGATTTTATCACCTTCTGAGCTCCGTCTAGTTTCCCAATGTGACAGACCTGTGTACTTCTTCTGCCTGCTGTTTGTTCTAGCTGATAGCAGGGAGTAGTGACGTCATCAAAAGGTTGCAGCAGTGTGAGAGCTGTGTGCTGTGTTATCTGATCTCTTTAAGGACCAAAGACAGTAATTAATGTTTTACATTTGCTGTCATGGTAGAAGAGGTTAATTTTAGCTTATCTAGACTAATAAAACAGTGGAAGTCTGAATACAACAGAAGCTCATATGCTAATTACAGACCATTTGACCAGGAAGTGACAGACAAAGCAGCATTATTTCATTCATGCATCCTATGAATTATGAGATGAGACAACCCCTTCAAGTCGCTGTGTAGGGAGGAGAGGGGGAGCTGTGACCATCTCCTATTGTGTCTGGTAGATCCTATGTCCTCTACACATTGGTGTTCCCTTTTAGGCCATGTTCACACGGCTTATTTGGGTACGTATTTCAGCCCGTAACTCGCGGCGTACTGCGCAAATTACGGGTGAAATCAGCCCCAGTCATTACGGTAATCCACAGTTCTCAGAGAGAACTATGGATTACGTCTCCTCTCCCCGCTCGGCAAATCTGCCGCGGAGGGAGATAAGTGACATGTGAATTACCAGCGGCGTATACGCGCTGCTAATAATGATAGTCTATAGGCCGACGAGGCGCTGGCCCCCCGTCCACACGGCGTAATTGTGGGGCGTAATTACGCCCCGCAATTAAGCCGTGTGAACATTGCCTTAGTGTAATCCTGCCTGTGCTGATAATGAGGAGACTGCTGGGAAGTGTATCTAGGATTTCAGGAGTTGTATAAGGCTTAATGGCCAGAGTGAAAAGCAGGGTTTTTTTTTTTTTTTTTTAATAAAATATTGATAGTAACATGAAAATTTAAAGGGGTTGTCTACTATTTGTATATAGCCAGCTCCTGGGCCCCCATTAAAATAACCTTATAATTACCTTCCTCCACTTCCAGCGCTGACTCACCCTGGTCCTTTGTCTTCATTCTGTCACTTTTGAATAGGGACAACGCTGTGGCTGCTGATAAGCTGCATGTATTGGAGTTGTTCACTTCTGCACAGTGATGTAAATGAGAGGCATGTGACCTCTGCAGCCAATCAGTGGCTGCCGTGCTGACGTCCCCATTCGGAAGCCACAGAATGACAACAGAAGAGGAGTATATGTTAGGCAGGGCTGTGGAGTCGGCAAGCGAAGCCCCGACTCAGACTCCCCAATTTCCCAAACCTCCGACTCCTTCATACACGGCGCATGTTTAAGTGATAACTTTACTGTAGTAAAATGGTAACATCAGGCATCCACCTTTGATACATAATCAAGCTATTTAGGGAGAACAGACACTGACAAGCAAAAGGGTAAACAATTTTGATCTTTTGAACACTTGTGGGTAGAGTGAAAGAAAAAGTGTATTTGTATCCAAGTCCAGTCTGCACCAACATTTGGGAATGTGTAGAAGAGACCTGGGATCAGATTTTGGTCAAGACATGCTAACTGATTCCCGAGCCCAGAAGGATTCAGGGGAGTATTGAAAACCAAAAGGTGGATATCCCAAATACTAACAAAATAATAAAAATTTACATTTTGATTTTTAGGAGCAAAACAGTAACAATGCAGTTACAGGAAGGAATCTGCAGAACTAAGCAGATGCTAAATCCTTGCAAGTCACATTTATGTATCAGATAGGTAAGATGACTGTATATTAAATTACAGTAGCCTCATGTACAAAGCTGTAGTGGATGGAGAGATATGGAGCCTGAAAGTCACAAGTTCAAACCATTGTTACCATTTTGCTTGTCAGTGTAAAATATATTTATTGGACATGACTTTAGAACACAAAAAATGTTTAAATATGCAAAACACTGCAGGAACATTTGTGGAGTCTCAAATTTGTTCTGAGAAATAGTATTGCCTCCATCAGATCCTTCTTTGATGACCCCACATCTGATCTCATTATTTCCGGCTAGAGAACGGCCTCTCTACACTAACTTGGGTTGGAGGCAAATCGGTGACCACAGGGGCAACATCTCTAACAATGTCAGGGTATAAAGGAAGTGCCTCAGCCACAGTCAGTTTTGATGAATGGTTGATCTTCTACTTCTTTGAAAGCAGGTGAAAAATTTTGCTGAAATCTGTTTGCCATGTTAGCGGAATCTTTTCCCCTGGGGCAGCGCTTTGCCTGCTCCATGTCATCAATTACACTCCTCATGTGATGAGCCTGAAGATATTGGAGCAGCAGCACTGGCCGGACCCAATTCCTCTTGCTTTTTGCACTGCATTGAACTAACTGGACCAACTTTTATATATTTTGGGAGTCTGAGTCGTCCATTATATGACGACTCTGAGTCCTGCAAAATAGCCACCGACTCCACAGCCCTGATGTTTGTTTTTTTTGGTTTTTTGCAAACCATCTGAAAAACTGGCCGCAAACGAGCACACCGGGCTTCTATGGAAAACCCGTGCAGCAGTCCCCACTGCACAAGTTTTTCAAACTGCCGGCCGCCCGAAAAACATTGTGCTTGCATATTCTTCCGCTTGGTTTATGTGCACGTCAGTGGAAAGAGGGAGCGCATTTCTCCGCTCATCATGGAGAAAAGCCGCTAACCCCCACTCCCCATCCCCCCCGCGGCCGTGTGCACGGCACACAAACTGGACAAATACAGGTCGGATAAACCGACCAGTATATGTCCTCTGCTGTGTAAACGGGCCCGTATTCTCTGGTTAGTGGTGTCAGTGGGTGTGTATGGATAGATAGATATTGATTGCTTTTAACAGACAAAAAGCTGCCAGTGTGCACTGAGCCTGTGTGGTGGCCTCCGTTCACACCATCCTTTGTAGTTCTTAGGACAGGTATTCCAGTGAAGATGGTTTGGGGTCAGTCCACACCGCATGGTTTTCTCGTCAGCTTTTCAGGCGGTTTGCGGATTTGGAAACCCTCTGAAAACCGACCAGAAACCATCCCCATAGACTTCAACAGAAAATGCGTCAGTAGTCTCCACTGAAGTGAGCCGGCGTTCCGGAGAACGTGCACAATCTTCCAGCTGGTTTTCGGGTAGATGATGTACAATTCAATGGTTATGGGGGACGGGCGAATCTGCAAACCACGGACAGAACCGTCCCCCCAAAAGACGACAACATGCCGGCGGCGTTCTAAAGCCGAATCTGACCAGTAATTGGTGTATGCCGTGTGGACGCCCCCTTGGGCATTTTTTGGCTAAATTCTGACCGTTCTGTTGATCTGCAGGAGATGCTGTGTAGGGTTCTGCCAGCTCAGATTTGTACAATGTGTCTCAAACAAGTTATTGTGGAGAAGGTTGCAGTCAGAGAAGCCTGCATGTGAATGGGAACAAGCCATCTGTTCTGCAGAGGGAGGGAAATGAGCAGGCAATGTCACTGTGCCCACACATCCCCGGTTTCACTTCATTCATTTATTTATTTAGAGGTCTTGTCCTCTTTCTGCTTATTAAATGTGCTAATATATGTATATTGTATAGTACTCCACAGCTGCTCTGTATGTTGGAGTGTGGAGGTTTCAGAGGTTTTTTTTTTCTTAAAATACAATTTTTTTTTTGTTACCTAGAAGGACACGGAAGCCTTTAATTGTTGTTCCTTTGATTTATACTGTTTCAGATGCTACCATTATTATTAAGGGATGGCTTTTATCACCTCTCCACAATAATTGATAAACCTCTGATCACTGGGATGGGGTGATAGAGCCCTCCCCATTACTCCTGTATGCACAAGTCCCATGAGAAGGAGTTAAAGGGGTATTCCCATTTCATAGCTGAGCTGTAGACCTGTGGGTGAAGGTAAATAAAGACTATTATGTATGTTGCTTCTCTTCAGAGTAAGTAGTGGATCTTATCTCTTGCTTTTGCACACCAGCTTCCCTAGTTATTGGCCACCTCTCCTTATTTTGCAGGAGCTTGTTTACATTACTTACTGACAAGCTTTAACTTTTTAGAGCTCTGCAGCCTTGTTCACAACAGTTTAGAAACCTCCAACACTCGTATCACTGTAACAGGATCGGGTAGGAATAGCAAAGCTGATATGCCAATCACTGCTATAGAGCCACCCACAGCCTTATCATGACGTGAGAGTCTGAAGCTGCCTGTGGCTCAATAATACAGCACGGTGAGACAACACCTTTGAATACGTGCCCTGCTGCTGAGTTTATTCCTATGAGTTCTGACTAAAATAATCCAATGCCGTAGGTGGCTAAATACTAATCCCATAGACTGTAAATGGAGCAGTTGGATGCGTGCTTGGTTGCTGCCTCCTTCAGGAGCTTATTTATATTTGTTTTCTACCCTTAATTTTTTGCACTTGTACAGGGAGGAGGGAAAATAGGGTTCTGGGCCCTTTGTTCAAAAATTTATTTGATTTCTTTACAGGGAGGAGGAACATAGGGTTCTGGACCCGGTTCATATTTATTGCACTTGTACAGGGAGGAGGAACATAGGGTTCTGGACCCTGTTCAGATTTATTGCATTTCTACAGGGAGGAGGAACATAGGGTTCTGGACCCTGTTCAGATTTTTTTATTGGCTTTTGTACATTTTAGGAGGTGAAAACATAGGTTTCTGGTTGCCCCCGTTCAGATTTATTGCATTTGTACAGGGGGGAGGAACATAGGTTCTGGCCCTTTTTTTTGTTAAAACAAAGTTTATTTCATTGTTTACAGGGAGGAGGGAAAAAAGGGTTCTGGGCCCTGTTCAGATTTATTTTTCGGGGGCTTGGTTTACCCAGGGATGGAAGGGGGAAACATAGGGTTCTGGGCCCTGTTCAGATTTATTGCATTTGTACAGGGAGGAGGAACATAGTGTTCTGGGCCCTGTTCAGATGATCAGCGGTGGGGCCCCAGTGTTCAGACATTTATCATCCATCCTGTTACCAGATGATTAATGTTAACTGTGGCAAAATCCTTTTCAGTAAACAAGGTATCTGGCCTGTTGTGGTCCATTATGGGATGACGTACTATACACTGTGACATGCTAAACTACAATTTGGTAGCAGGAGTTCTGAAGCTCATTGTACAAGTAGCCATATTATTTGGCTGACCACTATTCTTCCCTCTGTACATGTGCCTGCATTCTGAATGGGGGGGAAGCAGTGAGCGACCTGCCAGACACCTCGGGGCGCCTTATGACACCAGAGGATAGTTAGATAGGGCATGTTTAAAAATAACATCAAGATCTTTCTTTCCCCCAAAAACTGTTTTTAAATGGTTGGGACCATTAAATGAAGACTTTTCCTACATACATTGGTCTATAAATTTTAGTTTATCCATGTGGTAAGAGATATTTTAAAGGGGATGTATCGCTTCTTCAGTTCGTGTTTCATTGTGCTCACGGCTTCTCAGCTCTAAAACCAGGGGGTTTTCCCTCCCAGCTGGGTGTTTCTTAACTGAAGGGGGATGACATCATCCCCCTTCACTGTTCATGCTCGCTCCCGAGTCCACATGTCACTGTGTCGTTCGCCCAATGCAATCTTACTTTGTAAGTATGTTTACATACCACAGGCTTGCATTCAGTCTAGACAAAATGAAAACCCGAGCACGATCCTTTTTAAACCCCATAGCTGGGTTTTTTACAATTGAATCCCGTCTTTTATGAACCATCCAGAGCAGCACACATCTCCCTTTCTATTTTAACACGCAAACATTTTAGGTGTCGAGGCACAATTCCCCTGTTTATGATTGAAACCCCGCATATTATTGTTTCTTCTGGCTGTGAAGAGTGAAAATTTCGGTCGGGGTCCCTACTTTTAGTGAAGAGGGAAATTAAGCTCCTATGTTTGCATTAGGCACCAACGCACAATTCTGCTGTTTTTCTGATTGTAGAAGCAGGTGCAGTGCCTCTGTGTTTCTCCTGGCTCTGCAGAGGGAAATTGTGCCGATCCCTTACTTTGAGTGAGAGAGGCAGGAATGCTGCTCCTGTGAATGCGACCGGCGGCAGGACAGAATGTAAATTAGTAGAGCCGTCATCCAATGAAATGAAAGGAGGTGGGATCCGACCGACACTGGGGACCAGTGTTTACAGAATACGAAGATAAGGAATCCTGTGAAAACAAGACAGCTTTGCTAATGACATCCAATTGCAAAGTTGCTTGTGTTCACTGTCACCTTATTTTGAAGACCATTTAATGAAATAATACAACCCCTTTAAGTGCTCTCAGTACACAGATGTTGCTATGGTTACCCGATTCCTTGACGTTAACTTTGTTATGATTAGAGCAGAGAGCTAAGAGCAAGGAGTAATGTCACCCCATGGATGGACTGAGCTCTGGAGAAAACTCATTATTTCTAACAAGATTACAGATAAGCCATTGTTTTCAGTCCTCACAGCATATGTACCTTCTGTTTACTGAAGAGATAACATCTCCTGCACTTGTCAGTGTAACAGCTCAGATACTTACAAAGATGCTAAATATGCTAATCACTGCTATAGAATCGCCCTCAGCCCTAGGAGACTGAGTGTAAATCTGCTTGTGGCACCCCTTAGATGTTAGCTAGTCGGTCATGCTAAAGACAAATTCCAAGCCAGTCTTGAGTCAGGGGATCTGTAAGGAGAATGGGAGGGAGACTCGCCTCATCTCTACCTCTGACACTGTCCACCACCTTCCAGCAATGTGAGTGGGAAGATTATACCTCCATTTGTGAATGTTAATGCTGCTTCTGTTCAGCGTCACAGTGAATAGTTAATCATTTGGGGAGAACAGTGATCATCAGACCAGCTGCAGGGACATGCTAGAATAGAACATGGAGCCTGGTAACTTGTCAAGTACTGAAACGCATGTGCTTGTTGAGCATTGGGGACGGGGATCAGCAGACCCCGGCCAAGGCGTGTTGTGTGAGGAGAGCTCGGTGATCTGCTGAAGCCGGCACACGTCTCTAGCACCAGGCAGTGGTGTCCTGTATGTGCAGCAGGACACTGCACTGCTCTGTAGCATGTTGCACTCCTACTGGTACTAGTAACCATTGCATCTCCACTGTATTTCACTTGGGAAATGTTGGAAAACTTATCATTGAAGTCAATCGGACGGCACGAAAACTAGCAGAATTTTTTGTCGCCCAGAAACTAATTTTGGCTCTATGATGCAAAAACAATTAAAAAACCAAATCTGTAAATCGCAACAAAAAATAACCGTTAAAAATCCCTGGAAAAATGGTTAAGTCCAGCGTCGTCCAAGATTAAATATACTTTATTCCATGTAAGAGACAAAAAAAACTAAGCAAGTACTCCAGTGGTGAAAATGATGCTAAAATTCTGTTGTAGCTGTCTCTATGAATGTGCCTCATTTTTTCGTAATCCCCCCTGTGACCGAGGGGTGCGCCCGCCTAGGGCCCGGACTGGTTTGTGCCCCCCTGCCCGCCTGATTTGGGCCCCGCCTGCCCGGACTGGCCTGTGAGCTGCCGCCGGATGGTCCCCTGCCTGCCCGGACTGGCCTGTGTGCTGCCGCCTGTTGGTCCCCGGCCTCCCGGACTGGCCTGTGCGCTGCCGCCTGATGGTCCCCGGCCTGCCCCGGACCGGCCTGTGCGCTGCCTCCTGATGGTCCCCGGCCTGACCGCTTTCCTCCTGATGGTCCCCGGCCTGTCCGGACTGGTTTGTGCGCTGCCGCCGGATCGTCCCCGGCCTGCCCCGACGGGCCTGAGCGCTGCCGCCTGATGGTCCCCGGCCTGCCCCGACCGGCCTGTGCGCTGCCGCCTGATGGTCCCCGGCCTGCCCGGACTGGCCTGTCCGCTGCCGACAGATGGACCCCGGCCTGCCCCGACCGGCCTGTGAGCTGCCGCCTGATGGTCCCCGGCCTGCCCGGACCGGCCTGTGCGCTGCCGCCTGATGGACCCCGGCCTGCCATAAATGCTTTTTTTTTTTTATTTTAATGTTTCTCTGGAGTCAGGAGATAAATGGAAGTAACTCTTAAATGATATGGTATATATTTAGACCATTAATTAGGTCCCAGTACAAACAGTACAGATTACACTAGGAGGGTGGAGGAGCTTTCTGGAGTTCAGATGAGACAAATTTTCTTTTTACCCTCTTGATTGCAAAGGAGGAAAATCTTTGCAATTCTACAGCAGACCGAGCGTGACGCAGAATTCCACGCTTTAGGAAACAACCTGCTTTTTGTCACAGGTTGCCATGAGTGAGGAATGCCGATTCCCCATTGGTATGCAATGCTACTTGTATTAGTAAGCGGTCTGTCTAGCACCACCTTTCAGATGTAGCTCCTTGTACATGAAATCCAACAAAAACCTTAGAACGGGACTATGGATTTAGGTATCTCCTCCAAAATGAAGTGTCCCCCATGTACATATTACTATTTCAGGGGTCTTGTCCAGTTCCCTCAGTATGTATATATTAGTACGCAGCTGACCCACAAGCTAGCCCAAATGGAGATTCCATGTTTTTTGGGGGGGATTTTTTTATGCCTGATTTTTTCTACTTCATGAAATGTTCTGTTGTCTTCCAGATGACTATGGATGAAAAGTATGTGAACAGCATTTGGGATTTGCTAAAGAACGCCATTCAAGAAATTCAGCGCAAGAACAACAGTGGACTGAGCTTTGAAGAACTGTATAGAAATGCATATACTATGGTGCTCCATAAACACGGAGAGAAACTATATAAGGGGCTTAGAGAAGTAGTGACGGAGCATCTCATAAATAAGGTAACTTCTCGTGCAGTGTGAGCAAAGCACTTGGATTTCAGCATGGTAAACGGACAAACTGCCTGGGAAAGAATGTACCTAGTTAATATTAACTGTACGTTTATAGCTGAGCCGTAATCAGACTAAGGGATTTGCTCCCACAGCAATAACTGCAAATTCCTTGAGGTATTTTAGAAAGGATTGGGTAAGGGCCTTGGATTTGGTTTCAGTCGAGCGTTGAGAACATTTGCTTAAAGGGAACCTGTCAAAAGGTTTATGCTGCCCCATCTGAGAGCAGAATGTGATAGAGAAGCTGAACTCTGTGATATATAGGGTTATATGATAGAGGGAGAGAAGCTGAGCTCTGTGATATATAGGGTTATATGATAGAGGAGAGAAGCTGAGCTCTGAGATATATAGGTTTATAAGATAGAGGAGAGAAGCAGAGATATGTGATATATAGGTTTATGTGATGGAGGATATAAGCTGAGATCTGTGATAGATAGGGTTATATGATAGAGGAAGAAAGCTGAGCTCTGTGATATATAGGGTTATATAATAGAGAGAGAAGCTGCGCTCTGTGATGTATAGGGTTATATGATAGAGGAGAGAAGCTGAGCTCTGTGATATATAGGGTTATATGATATAGGATAGAAGCTGAGCTCTGTGATATATAGGGTTATATGATAGAGGATAGAAGCTGAGCTCTGTGATATATAGGGTTATATGATAGAGGAGAGGAGCTGAGCTCTGTGATATATAGGGTTATATGATAGAGGAGAGAAGCTGAGCTCTGTGATATATAGGGTTATATGATAGAGGAATAGAAGCTGAGCTCTGTGATATATAGGGTTATATGATAGAGGAGAGAAGCTGAGCTCTGTGATATATAGGGTTATATGACAGAGGAGAGAAGCTGAGCTCTGTGATATATAAGGTTATATGATAGAGGAGAGAAACTGAGCTCTGTGATATATAGGGTTATATCATAGAGGAGAGAAGCTGAGCTCTGTGATATATAGGGTTATATAGATAGAGGAGCTGAGCTCTGTGTATATTAGGGTTATATGATAGAAGAGAGGAGCTGAGCTCTGTGTTATATAGGGTTATATGATAGAGGAGAGAGTCTGAGCTCTGTGATATATAGGGTTATATGATAGAGGAGCTGAGCTCTGTGTTATATAGGGTTATATGATAGAGGAGAGAAGCTGAGCTCTGTGATATATAGGGTTATATGATAGAGGAGAGAAGCTGAGCTCTGTGATATATAGGGTTATATGATAGAGGAGAGAAGCTGAGCTCTGTGATATATAGGGTTATATGATAGAGGAGAGTAGCTGAGCTCTGTGAATATAGGGTTATATGATAGAGAGAAACTGAGCTCTGTGATATATAGGGTTATATGATAGAGGAGAGAAGCTGAGATCTGTGATATATAGGGTTATATCATAGAGAGTGAAGCTGCGCTGTGTGATGTATAGGGTTATATGATAGAGGAACTGAGCTGTGTGTTATATTGGGTTTTATGATAGAGGAGAAAAGCTGAGCTCTGGATATATAGGGTTATATGATAGAGGGAGGGGAAGCTGAGCTCTGTGATATAAAGGGTTATAGGATAGAGGGGAGAAGCTGAGCCGGGATTATAGGGTTATAATGATAAAGGAAAGGGATAAAAGGGGTGAGCTCGTTGATATATAGGTTATATGATAGAGGGAGAGAAGCTGAGCTCTGTGATATATAGGGTTATATAATAGAGGAGAGAAGATGAGCTCTGCGATATATAGGGTTATGTAATTTGGAGCAGGATTTCTGAGGAAAAAATGAAACTTACCAGACTCCTTAAAGGAGATTAACCACTGTAGACAATTATGACATCTCTAGGATCTTACTGCTACCTCGGGGATTCACAGAAACGGCCCCCCAAAGTTAAAGAGCAGGCTGGACAGCTGGCTGCACTTTTGTACAGCTCTCCATTCTTTCCTATGGGAGTTCCAAGTACTGGTGAGCGGTGCGTTTTGGCTCTGCATGGAACTGCCATAGAACAGAATGAAGAGCTGAGCGCTGCTCTTTAACTTTTGTGGACCCGTTCCCACCTGTGGGACCTGCACTTATCAGACTTTGGTGGCAAAACCTCTTTAAGAGACAGTTCTTGCTGACTCCACCCACATAGTGATTGGCAGCTTTCCCTGTATGAGTGTGTGTACAGAGCAAATTGTCAATTTACTTTATGTGGGCGGAGTAAGCAGTACTCTTAGTTTTACTCTTAAAATGTAATCTGCGTTTTACTTCAGCATGAAATCATATAGCCTTCTATATCCCAGAGCTCGCCTTCTCTCTATCGTATCCCGCTCTAAGATAGGGCAACAGAAATCGCCTGACCGGTTTAAAGAGGACCTGTCACTGGCACGGCTGCTCAAATGACAGCATCCCTATGATGTCCTGATAGACATGTATTTGCAGTTGTCCTTTCACTCCTTTAATATGCAAAACACAGGGGGTGGTGAAGAAGGGATGTAACTCGGACTCCTCAAAAACAAGCTGCCAGCAGTGATGTGTGCTGGGGAGCTGGAGCTTTAAATTTTGGTCAACACGGCCCATTTTAAAAACATAAAGGGCCGGGGATGTTTTGGGGGGAAATTTTCAATTCCCCCTGTGGGGCCCGTATTGATGAAATTTGGGGCCCCTTTTTTAACATTGGGGGGGTGAAAATTTGGAAAAATTACTGCATGTAGCCCCTAGCTTAATTAGTACTATAACGAGACATAGAGGTGCCACAGAAAGGGGTTGTCTTTTATATTTCAAATGGGTGGGCTGAGAAAAAAATAGAAAACATATTACTTAAGTGTTTTGCTTTTGTTTTTTTTTTTTTTTAAAAATTTGTCAATTAAAAATTAAAAAAAAAACTTGCTCTGTTCCCCGTGCTTTGAAAAGGTTTCACACCCGTACCTTTTTGTTAACCTGTAAAACCCTTTTCCAACTATGGGAAAGGTTCCTTGTAACTCCTTAAAGGGGTTGTCTCACTATAAGCATTGCTTTTTATGTTAAAGATCTTGCAAAAACAAGTCACTTTGCAATATGTGTCCATTAAGTGTCCTACCTATTCCTAGATATCCCCTCTTGTATAGACTGCATCAGCTTTTCAGGGTCATTAGTTTCAGATCTGTTTAATCTCCCCTTATAGGCTGCTAGCACTGGTTGCTATGCTACAGCCCTTGGTTGCCCTTTTCAGCAGCTTGTCATTGCAGGCCAATAGAAAACCAGAAAAAGACAGTAAACAGACCCCGGGAATTTTAAAAAATGAAGCTGAGAACCAGGAAACTGAGGTATAAATTATTTCGATGTGTGGGGACCCCTTTTTTGTTCCATATGCTTTGAAAAAGTGGGCCCAAATTCCCGTGCATAAATTGCTGTGTTTACAAAAAAAATTTGCTTTTAAAACCCTGGGGCAATATTTATTTCTTGAAAAAAAAGCACTTAAAGTGGTTTTGCCACAAAGGGAAAAAATTGATGGGGGGGAAGCTTGCAAATGAAAAAAACCCAAACCTTTTCCCCATTTATTTTTTTTAAAAAATTCTGCCATTTTTTGGGTTTTGGGCTGCCCCTTTTAGTGTTTTTACATTTCCTCCCCGGGGTTTACGACCAGGGCTGAGAGTTCCTCAGCCCTGGCCCACACATGCTCACACATAAACCTTTCTCCTCTCAGGCGTTATGAGTGTTCAAAACCCGGTTTGCTGTAAATCAAATTCCTGTCCTCTGAAACTCCTTTGTAATTATTTCAAACTTTTGCAACCCAAAAAAAAAAAGAAACCTCATTGAGGTTGTGCACTGATAAAGAAAAAAAAAAAAAAGGTTTTTGATTCTGCGGGATTTAAAAACCTAGGACCTTTTTGCCTGGAGGAAAAACTTTTCCTCTCACCACTCGCAATGCTTTACATAAACAGAGGGTTTTCTTTGACTACAAAAGGGGGAAAGGGCCGGGTGATGTCCCCCCTGCTGTGTCACAAAGATATGCAATTCAAACAAATTTACACCGCCCCCTTCTGAGCAAACAGAGCTTTAAGAGTGGTGGGAGGAGGTATGAAATAAGGACATGGCAAAACCCCCTTTTTAAAAAAAATATCCCTTAAAAATAGCAGAAATGTGGAAATTTCTTAGGTTTTGGGGCCAAAACATAGTAATCCTCGGGACGCGAGGAGACGTCTGGACACCGGCTGAGCCGCACACCTGTGCAACGTTTCGAGAGTTAAAGGGGTTTTGCCAGGACGTGCCTGATCTTTTTCCCAAGCAAATGTTTAAAAAGCTGAGCTAAGAGGGAGGAGAGGGCCCCGCTTGAGCCAGAGGGCCCTGCATAAGGGATCGTGTGAAATGGTTTACTCAAATAATCAAAAAATACAAACTAGTGGATTCTGTATTCAAAAGACACCTCAACCTTTTACCCGGGGTTGCCTTGGGAAAAATTTTCAGCTCCCTCTTATTTAGATAAAAAAGTGTGATCTGCACAAGCCCGGCCAGCAGCTTTGTCAGGGGGTTTTCTAATAGAAGCTTTGGAAACAGGTTTAAACTTAAGGGGGGGGGGGTTGGAGGGGGGGGTAGCTCTCAGGCTGGGAATTTTTTTTTAAACACTATATTTAGAAAAAAGTGATTTCCATTTTGGAGGGTCCCACGTCAAAAATTAAAATGTGGCAAAAACCCCTTTAACACACCCACTTTGTCAAGTATGAGAATTTGTGTGTATAGCACTGCAATCGGTCTATTTTTTCATGCATGTCCCAGCGCTCCCACATGCTTCTCTTTACTCCCTGGTGTTTGGCTGCAGGGTTTGTGTGCCACCTCCTGACATCCTCACTCAGAAGCAGGAGGTGATCGTAAGCAGTGGGAGACAAACTGCAGCATCCATACTGGAATGGTGGCACTTATGGAGTATGTGTGTTACCAATACATTTAGCAGCAATGTATTCATACAATCCCTTCATGCTTCCTCATGCTGCAGGATTGTGAAAGCTCGGGTTATTTAGGTTTAGGCGCCTGTAAATACATTTAGACGTTGTAGCTTTGGGCTCATTCCCACAGAGTTATACAAGGTAGATTCTTGTTTTCTTCTTTTAGTACTAAAATGAGTAAGGTCCTGACCTCAGGTGTTTGCCTCTGTTGCTTAGCAGAGCTGTGGAGTCGGCACGCCAAAGCCCTGACTCCCACTCCTCAATTTCCCAAACCTCAGTCTCCCTCATACACGGCACGTGTTTTAGTGATAACGTTACTGTAGTAAAATGGTAACATCAGGCTGTTTATCATCTTATGATACAATAATCAAGCTATTTAGGTAGAACAGACAGCGACAAGCAAAAGGGTAACAATGATTTGATCTTTTGACTTTCAGGCTCCATATCTCCCCATCCACTCCAGCTTTGTACATGAGGCTCCCATCATTTTATATAGAAGAAAATAGGCTGTACCCCAATATATATTTCTCCACAATTTCTTCATTACATTTTTTCAAAAACTTTGTTTCATCAATAGACAAACAGGATTATAAAACCAGCTTCATTACAAAAGATTCCATCTTATTTTAATAACAGATTCCAGAAAAGTACGTTTCAGTCAGACATCGGACCTTTTTCAACAGAATCTCTAAAAAAATGAATAAAACACACATCAAGTTAATGACAATAAAAACACGTTAGGGCTTGATCACACGATGCTTTTGTGATCCGTTTTACGGATCCGCAAAACGGATCTAACAATTGTCAGTGTGATTAACATTTTCTTTCAATGGCAAAAGCGCATCGCTGTTCTACGGGAGATCGGCGATGCGCTTTTGAGGGCTCTCCTGCGCTTTTCGGATCCGCTTTAAGAGTTGACATATCAATTCTTCTTGCGGTCTACGCAAGTGAAAGCCCATAGGAGATAATGGAGTCCGCTTTTGGCACCTGTTCAAAAGCGCTCCACACTCCGAGCACGTATTGCCGGCGATTTGCTTCCTGAAAGCGGATGTGAAAAGCGCAGTGGGAGGCTGGACGGGGATCGGAGGGGAGCGGCTGCAGGAGGGATCGGAGGGGAGCGGCTGCAGGAGGGATCGGAGGGGAGCGGCTGCAGGAGGGATCGGAGGGGAGCGGCTGCAGGAGGGCTCGGAGGGGGGCGGCTGCAGGAGGGATCGGAGGGGAGCGGCTGCAGGAGGGATCGGAGGGGAGCGGCCTGCAGGAGGGATCGGAGGGGAGCGGCTGCAGGAGGGATCGGAGGGGAGGGCTGCAGGAGGGATCGGAGGGGAGCGGCTGCAGGAGGTATCGGAGGGGAGCGGCTGCTGGGGGGATCGGTGGGGAGCGGCTGCAGGGGGGATCGGAGGGGAGCGGCTGCAGGGGGGATCGGAGGGGAGCGGCTGCCTGGGGGATCGGGGGGAGCGGCTGCCTGGGGGGATCGGAGGGGAGCGGCTGCCTGGGGGGATCGGAGGGGGGCGGTGCCTGGGGGGATCGGAGGGGGGCGGCTGCCTGGGGGGATCGGGGGGGGCGGCTGCCTGGGGGGATCGGAGGGGGGCGGCTGCCTGGGGGGGTTTCGGCGGGGGGCGGCTGCCGGGGGGCTCGGGGGGGGGCGGCTGCCGGGGGGGATCGGAGGTAGAGAGACAATTATCTTACTTATACATAAATTTGACTTGCACATATTTAGCATCTGCTTAGTTCTGCAGATTCTTTCCTGTAACTGCATTGTGACTGTTTTGCTCCTAAAAATCTAAATGTTAATTTTTTCTATTTTCTCAGTATTTGGTAAATCCACCTTTGGCTTTCAGCACTACCTGAATCCTTCTGGGCTCTGCATCAGATTCAAGCAGGTCTTGACCAATATCTGTTCCCAGGTCTCTTCTACATGTTCCCAATGTTGGTGCAGACTGGACTTGGATACAAATACAGCTTTTTCTTCAGCTCTACCCACAAGTGTTGGATTGGGTTGACATCTGGGGATTGTGGAGGTCAATCCAGAAACTCTACCTCATTGTCATTGACCCATTCCTTCTCCAACCTTAACGTCTGCTTCAGGTCATTTTCCTGCTGGCACACTAGGTCGTCCGCTTCATCCCCATAGTACTCGACTATATGAAGTAACTCATCTTGTAGGACACTCCCATAGAGCTCAGCGTTGATATCAACATCAATCCTGGTCAAGTAACCAACATCTTTGGCTGTGAAACATCCCCATATCCTCAGGCATCCTCCACCGAACTTGACAAGTTCTTCACTTTCTCGATGTTAGCCCAATTGGCCCCATAAGAGCCAATCACACGTTAGAACTGATAGACCTTGTGATGAGCCAACTTGCTGGCTCTGATATTTTGCCTGGACGTCACCTCTTGGTTTTGGAATGAATGGACTTCATTTCATATTCTTTCAGCTGTCAGGGCCTCACCTGATGCAGTTTGGCAGTTTTCTTGGCTGAGAGACTATCGATGAGTTGGATGATGTGGTTTCTCTTTTTTTGGGGAAATCTTCTACATGGCTGCTTGAACCAGTGACCTTTAGCTTGGGAATCAACTTAATAACGCACTGAGCTATTAAGGAATGTGAGAACAGGTTGTAATTTGTAGTATACAAGAAGAAAAAGATTGTCCCACCACCAGGGAGCAAAACGTAACAATGCAGTTACATGAGAAGAATCTGCAAAACTAAGCATATGCTAAATAGTTGCAAGTCAAAGTTATGTGTCAGATAGGTAAAATGATGGAATTGTGAGATACGGAGCCACAAGTTCAAAACATTGTTACCCTTTTGCTTGTCCGTGTAAAATATATTTTATTGTATACGACTTTAAACACAAAAAAATTGTAAATTTGCAAAACGCTGCAGTAAGTGGGGGAAAATCAGTTTTCAACAAAAATGTCCTGAGTAATGTTTGCTGAGTGTCTAAATTTGTTCTGACAAACCGTATCGCTTCCATTAGATCCTCCTTCAAAGATGACCTCACATCTGATGTCATTATTTCCAGGCTAAAGAACGGCCTCTCTACACTAGCTTGGGTTGGAGGCAAAGCGGTGACCACGGGGCAACATCTCCAACAATGTCAGGGTATAAAGGAATTGCCTCCGGCACGGTCAGGTCTGATAAACGACTGAACTCTTCTACTTCTTTGAAAGCAAGTGAAAAATTGCTGAAATCTGGTCAATCTGTTTGCTATGGGAGCAGAATCTTTTCCCCTGGGGCAGCGCTTTGGCTGCTCCCTGTCATCAATTACACTCCTCATGTGATGAAGCTGAAGATATTGGAGCAGCAGCACCGGCCGGACCCAATTCCTCCTGCTTTTGGCACTGCATTGAACTAACTGGACCAACGAATTGTATATTTTGGGAGTCGGTCCATTTTATAATGACTCCGACTCCTGCAAAATAGGCACCGACTCCACGACTCCGACTCCACAGCCCTGCTGCTTAGCTTGTCCTTTTCTCTATCTATAAGGTTATGGATGGGGGTAACATAGTGAACAGAACTTAACTCCTTAAGGACCCAGCCAGTTTTGGCCTTACTGACACAGCCCTATTTTTGAAATCTGTCATATGTCACTTTATGTGAGAATAACTTTTTGACACTTTTACCTATCCATGTGATTCTGAGATTGTTTTCTCGTGACACATTGTGCTTTAAGTTAGTAAGAAATTTTATCCATACAAGCCTTGTTTTTCGTGAAAATATCAAAATGTCATGATAAAATTTGAAAAATCTGTGATTTTGAAAGTTCAAAATTTCTGCGTGCAAGACAGATAATTATTCACCACAAATAGTTTATAACTAGCATCTACCATATGTCCACTATAGGTTGGCATCATTTTTTAAATGTCCTTTTTATATATATATATATATATATTTATATATATAATTAGAGGGCTTAGAAATTTAGTAGTAATTTCTCACATTTTCAAGAAAATTAGCAATATACATTTTTTTTTAGGGACCAGTCCAAGTTCTGAGTGGCTTTGGGGGCCTGCATGTTTAGATACCCCCATAAATGACGCCTTCTAAGAAATACACCCCTTAAAGTATTTACAACAGTGTTTAGGGAGTTTGTTAACCCTTTAGGTATTTCACAGAAATGAAAGCAAACTGGAGGTGAAATTTCAAAATGTCACTATTTTTGCAGATTTAAATATTTATCCATTATTCACTGGTAAATGTGACCAGGTAAATGCAACATATCAATTCCCAGGTTTTGCCGTTTTTAGAGATATCCATATGTGGCCCTAGTGCATTATTTGGCTCAACCATAAGCCCCAGAATAGGAAGAGCACCTACTATACTCTAGGGTCTCATTTTCAATACAATTTTATTTAGGCGCCATTTCAGGTTTGGGGACACCCTAAGGTGCTAAAACTTAATAAACACCCCTAAATAGACCGCATATTGGAAACTACACCCCTTAAAGGGGTTGTCTCGCTACAATGATTGGGTTTTAATTAAAAGATCTTTAAAAAACAAGCAGCTTTGCAATATATGTTCAAATTTCAAATGTTCTACTGATTTTGAGCTAGCCCTGTTAGTATTACTACATAGCTTCTCAAATCTCTATAGTAGCCGACCTGTTGATCCTTATCTTACTGGCTGTCAGGTCTGAATGACTCATCACCTTTAAGACAGGTCAGAGAAGAGGCCCCTCCCACACAGAATGCTTCTGGAGTGGAAGGAGGGGAGGAGGACTCTGGCGTCTGTGTCCCTTTCTGCCTGGATTAACCCTGTGTGTCCCTGCTTCCCCCTGCTCTCTACACAGATAGATGTGACAGCAGTGACCCTGTCTGTTACTATAATCATGATATGTCTTTGGAACTGTGACTATACTAATACTGTACAGATCAGGGGGCATGTGGATACTTTATGTTCTCCTGTATTAGTGAGACATCCTGGTATAGTAAACACTGCCCTTGTTTTGCTGGAGATGTGGGGGAAATTGTAAGCTAAGCAGGGGATATAGGAACACATGCAAACCCTCTGCTCTATTAGCACACAGCTTCATATTCCTCTCTCACTCCTAGATCAGCCCTCTCCTGTAACAGACCCAGGCAGGCACACACAGGGTGAACTCTGAGAGGGAAACCCCCTCCCCCCCCCCCCTGTATAGAAGTTACGTAGCTGCCTGTGTGCTGTGGGAGGGGGAGAGGGAGCAGAAGAGACAGACAAGCTAGCACGCCCCTCAGTTCAACTTAACAGGGACACTGACAGGCTGAAAGCTCGTAATGAGACAACTCCTTTAATGAATATATCCAGGTATTTTAGTGAGTATATCGACCCCACAGGTGATTCACAAAAAAATTTTTTAGCATTAGGCTGTGAAAATTTACATTTTTTTTTTCCAATAATCTGCAATTTTAGCTTAAAATGTTTCATATTTACCTGGAATCCTGGAAAGAAGAACCCCAAAACTTTGTTAAGCAATTTCTTCCAAGTTCGGCAATACCCTACATGTGGCTGTAAACTGCTGTTTGGGCGTATGGCAGGGGTAACAAGGGAGGGAGCGCTATTTGGCTTTTGGAACGCAGATTTTGGTGGGGCCATGTCGCATTTGCAAAGGCCCCCAAAATAGCAGAACAGGCGAAACCTTCCAGAAGTCGCCTGTTTTAGATTCAAAACCCATAGGGATCTCATTAGGGGTGAAATTTTGCATTTTGGGTGCACAGGTGTTCCATCGTTTTTTTTTAGCATTGGGCCATGAAAATGGGGGGCAAACATGCAGTTCCACCATTGTTTTTTGGGCTTCAATTTTACAGCGTTCGCCGTGCACTGTAAATGTGATAACTTTAATTTTTGGGTCGGTACAATTGCAATGGTATAAATTTTATATAGTTTTTTATGTTTTATTAGTTTTACACAATAGAAATAGGTCTATACAAAATTGCGTTTTTATGTTGTCCTATTCTGACAGTCATAACCTTTTTATTTTGATGTGTAGGGCCTTGTTTTTTGCGGGGTGAATTGATACTTTTATTGGTACCATTATGGGGTGCATACGCTTTGTTCACTTTTTATTAAGGTTTTTATGAGGCGTTTTGAAAAAATAACAGCAATCCTGGTAGAGTTTTTTTTATTTTTTATAGCGGTCACTCTGCGTTAGATATGAAAATGCTAGCTTTACTCAGCAGGTCGATTCGATTACAGAAATTTCCCAATTTGTATATTTTTTTTTTTATTTTTTACTGCTTTTATACAATAAAAACACTTTTATTCAAACAAGGAAAAACCCTTTTTGCATTTTCCAAGTCTGAGAGGCCCTAATTTTTTTTTTTTTGGTAGGAGCTGTTTAGGTTTTTTTGCGGAGAGTTGACGTTTTTTTGGGTTATTTTTTTGGGGGACAAGACTTTTTGATCATTTTTTAAAATCCTTTTTTTTTGGAAATGCAGAGTGAAAAAAAATACTGCAACCCTAGTCAGTTTTTTTTTTATTTTTTTTTTTTAAAGCGCCCACTGGGCTTTTATCCGAATAAGTTGTTTTACTTGGGGGGCCCCGATACGATTTGGGGCGATCCCCAAATTATATATATGGGTTTTTTTTTATGTTGAAGCACAGAAAAAAAAAAAAAAGTGTTTTTAGTGTTTTAAAAAAATATTTATGCATGGGCTATTTTTCTGGGGCATAACTTTTTTATTTTTCCGTAAAAGATTTTGGGGTAAGTCCTTTTTTTGGGGATGAAACCTGACGTTTTAATTGGTAAAAAACTTTGGGTTTTATAGGAGTTTTTTAAATCACTTTTATTCCATTTTATGTGCTGCGGGTGAACAAAAATTTTTAATTCTGGGGAATAGGGGTTTTTTTTTTTTTTTTTTTTACGCCGTTCCCCCGTAAGGTAAATTAACATAAACAGTTTTTATGGGGAAAGGGCCCGTTCGCACCCCCCGGCGTTTCCCAAATATGGGAAATTTTATTTCTTTTTAAAATTTTTTGGGGGGCAAATTGCCGTTTAAAAAGGGGGAAAAAAGGGCCCGATGTACGTGTTTTTTTTTTTATTTTTCTTGTTTGTGTTTTACTGTTCACTTTTTTTTTTTTTCTTTTTCACTTTTTTTTTTTACTTTTCCCATAGGGGATTTGAATGAGAGACTTTAGATCCTCATTCAATAGGAATCAGTCATAGTTGTTGTTGACTGGTTCCTATGACAACTGTCTCACGATGCCGGGGCTCCCCACAGGGCCGGCCGGCATCGTGACGTCAAGAAAAACCCGGGAAAGGGCATTTTCCCTTCCCCGGGTGTCTGTCAGAGGGCAGGGTGCACGGATCGCCCGCCCGCGCTGCTCCCGCCGACGAGACGCAGGGGGAGCGATCCCTCCTGCGCTCCCTTATTTATTGCGCCCCGATCGTCCGATAATTAGGGGTTAACCCCCCCCCCCCCCCACCCCCCCCGGACGATCCGGGGCGGGGCCGAGCGCGGGATGTCAGCTGTAATATACACTAAACCCCCCCGCCCCGATCCCCGAACTCTTTTTAGAGTTCCGCGGCGACCCTCGGGAGAATGTCAAAGGTCGTTAAGGGGTTAAGAAACAGTGTGGGTAAAATGCTGTTTTTAAGGTATGCTGTAGTCTGTCCCGGTCTTGTTTTGGATTTGATTTATAGGGTGTTCCCATCTCATAGATTTAGGGCATTTTAAGGAAATTCCTCCCTTGGGATGGTGGGGGTTCCTTTGCCCCCTTGGCTGACTCGAACTCCATGAAAAAATGGGAGAGTTCCAACCATCGCTCCGTTCTGAAAGGAGACTTTCTGGGGCCTGTTCTCAAGACGGGTGTGGGACCCGGGCCTATGAACCATCGTGTGCCATAAATGTGTAATGGGGAAACCTGTAGAAGTAAGTGTCAGTATTCCGTTCTCAAGGTATGAATCCACTGCTGCCCAGTTCTGACTCTTCCCCAGTCCCCCAGCAGCCCTTAGTTCCTAGGCCTCCTCATCATGGGCGTGTGGGAGGAAAAGTCTTTTGAAAGAATGGGAAACTTTTGATAAAACTTCTCCTTGTCGTGAAGGAGAGCAGTGTCCGCAGTGCGGTCAGTCTAGCCTCCTGCTAGGACTACTGGAGGCAGTCGGAGGCTGCGCAGTCATGTGACTGGAGGGGGAGCGTCAGGCGGAGGACCTGTAGGGATTCTTTTTATTTTAAGCTTTGAGCACAGTGCTGTATAAACCCAGAATTGGAGCTTTTCCCCAGAAACGGGAAAAGGTCCCGGCCCAAAGATCTTTTTGCTCCGTTTTTCTGTTGTCCATACTGCCTGTGACATGCAAGCTAATATACAGATACAGGCCTAGATCTGAATAGTGTCTGCAGTATACGGTTTAGCTTCTGATACAGTTCATATGTTTCTACCCTCTTCATTATTGATTTGGCTTTCGGCCTCACACAGTGCAAATCGTTGCAGAGAATGAAGCCCTGGGCCATACATTCTGCATGAAGAAACATTATAGCAGTATGGCTCATACATAAGCGTGCTCAGCCACTTTAACCCCGTTCTTAACCCCGGTTTTTTCTTTTTCTATTACTAAAAAGCTACTTTTTTTTGTCTTTCCCCCCTGTTCACGTAGCTGTATGAGGGCTTGTCTGCGGGATGAGTCTTATTTATGTGTCACCATTTTGGGGTAGATATAATTTAATGATAAACTTTTACGAACTTTTTTTTTTCTGCCCACCATGCAGCAATAATAATATAGTTACCTTTGTTTGGGTCCGTACTGATACGGGAATACCAAATATGTATAGGTTTTACTTTATTTCCTTTAGGGGGGAAAAAAAAACAACATTTTTGGGAAAATTTTTTTTTTTTTGTTTCCCTACCTTTAAAAATTTCTTTTAGGAAAACCCCTTTATTGATTTGTTTGTTTTTTTTGGGATGGGGGGGGGGGGAGTGGCTTGACAGGATGGAAGAAAAAAAGTGATTTATTGTTCTTGGTGTTTTCTTTCACAGCACTTACCATGTGGTTGCAATGAATAAATATTATGGTTATGGGCCACAGTGAAAACCAAAAAAGGGAGTCCCCCGGGTTTACCCAAGGGGGTTGGGAAATGAAAGTTTCTTTTTTAAGTTGAATTTGTATTAATTTTGGAACGGTTTCATTCCCTTAAATGAAAATCCAGCACAAAAGTTTTTTTTTTTTTTTTTTTTCGTTTTGGGTAGTTTCAGAAAAGCTTTTTTACATTTGTTTTGCTAACTGTGCCCCGTTAAAAAAGATTTCACCCCATTTTCCCCCCCATGGGGCGCTGTTGGGGCCAAAGCTGGAAAAATGGTTTGTTTTTAAAAGCCAAATACCCGCTGTTTTGGGAAAATGGAACTACAAGTGCCCCGCAAGCCCCTTTAATTTTCCGGGTTTTTAAAAGAAAAAAGGGAAAATGCAAGTCAAAAAAGGTGGAAAATAGTGGACTGCCTGTATATGTTTTTAAAATAAGATTGATTTAAATGGAAATATGTATTTTATTATTTTACTTTTTTTTTATTCAATTTTGTCTATTTGTATTTGCACTACTACCCTAGTAGGCATACATATGTGGCAGGCCTTGCTCCTTTGCGTTACCATGTGATCTCCTCCCCCTGTCAAAAAACGTAGATGCTGCAGTCACTAGAGTTCCAATCCCAGCTGCTAAAGCAGGAGCCCAGCTGTCAGTCACCCCCTATTCCCCATGTGGGGGTTTTTTCTTTTATGTCCTGTACTTATGGTGCCTTAGGTGAACAATTTCAAGGCTTAAAAGGTTTCTCACAAAGGAGTTATCATAGGACAGTTTGGTTTGTGAAATATGTTTGGCTAATCCCCAGCAATTAAAAGTAAAATATTCTGTTTTGGGAAGCCACAAAGGGGTAGGTCACATGGCTGTTGGGGGGGGGGGGTCCTTTTAAACAACCTCTTAGATACGTGTTTGGATCCATCTGTGGGCCCCCAAAAGCGGCCCCCAGACACTTCTAAAACTAGCAATGTGATTTACTTTGCTTTTCCCCGGGACAAAATTTGGCATTAAGACGAGTGATCGCCAATGCGTGTCTCACTGTCCCTTTCGGATCTGAAAGCCAAAGCAGGAGCCCCATTTTAAACTCTAGGGTGTGATCCTGCTGCATCCAGGTGGATCTGTTTAAGATCCGATCGCCAATGCTTTTTTGGATGCAATTTTCGGCCCCTAAGAGTAACAGCTCGGCCTCAGACATAGAGCATGCCATGTAACCATTGCATATCCTCTGTTACATCACTGGCAAAAGAAGGCCCAACTTTGGTTTTGGAGAGAGAAGTCCAAACCAGCTCATAGAAGTGTGATGGACAGTTTCTGCCACCAAGATCAGAGGTAACTCCAACCACGCTGGTCTAGCTGCAAGGATGTCAACAAGTGTCCTGGCTAGTTGTCCCGGCAGCTATGGGCCTAATGAATGCCCCCCTGGTCTGCCATTAGTCTGTACCTACTATACAGTGAAGTGTAGAAGTCATCAAGGCAAAACTTACATTTTTTTTATTTTTTTTTATTGCTGTCTCATTGCCCCCAAAAACAAACCATCATAAAGCTTGGTCAATGGAAAACTAAAATTATTGGTCGCAAAAAATGACACAAAGCAAAATTCCAAAAAGGAAGAACAAAATGGTCGTACAACGTTGTGAAAATTATATGAATTTTTTACCACCAGAATTGTACACTGCAGAATGAGTGTGATTTATACAGCACCAAGAACTCTAAAACCCAAAAAAACAGCACAGCTGCATATTTTTTTTTTCCCCTCTAGATTCTACCCCACAAAGAATTCAGGTTTTCAATTTTTTTTTCCATTGTTCACTGGAACAATGACCAGGGAAATGCAATTAGACTTCAGTTTCCCTAATTCTACCGTTTTCAGAGAGATCCCATATGTGGCCCTAGTGCGCTATTTGGCTCAATCACAAGCCCCCAGAGTAGGAGGAGCACCTACCGGAGTTTGGAGTCTCATTTTCATTACAATTTTTTGTTTAGGCCCCATTACAGGTTTGTGGACACCCCAAGGTGCTAAAACTTAATAAATTCCGTTCATCAGTACGGACTGTGGCTGAGGCAATTCCTTTATACCCTGACATTGTTAGAGATGTTGCCCCTGTGGTTACTACTTTGCCACCAACCCAAGTTAGTGTAGAGAGGCCGTTCTCTAGCCTTGAAATGATGCGATCAGATGTGAGGTCATCTATGAAGGAGAATTTGATGGAGACGATACTACTTCTCAGAATAAATTCATAGGCTCCCTCCACAAATGTTCAGGACATTGTTGTTGAAAACGGTTTTCACCACTTACTGCAGCGTTTTGCATATTTGCAATTTTTTAAAGTTTTTTTTTGTGTTTTAAAGTCGTATTTCATTAATATATTTTAAACGGAAAAGCAAAAGGGTAACAATGTTTTGTCTTTGTGACTTTCTAGCTCCATATCTCCCCATCCACTACAGATTTCAATGTGAGGCTCCCTTAATTTTATAGATAATCATCTTGGCTATCTCATACATAACTTTGACCTGCAACTACTCTTGTGGTGAAACAATCTTTTTCTTCTGGTGTACTACAAATTACAACCTGTTCTCACATTACCTAATATCTCCGTGTGATTCCCAAGCAAAAGTTCACTGGTTCAAGCAGCCATGGAGATTTCCCAGGAAAAGAGAAACCACATCATCCAACTCACCAATAGCAGTCTCTTGACCCAGAAAATTGCCAAACGACATCATGTGAGGCCCTGACAGCTGGAAGAATATGAAATTAAGTCCATCCATCCATTCAAGAGCCAAGAGGTGACATCCAGGCAAAATATCATCCAACAAGCTGGCTCATCACGAGGTATATCGGTTCTAATGCAACAGACAAAGCAGTGGAGGCGGCTCGTAGGCTTCTAATAATGAGATCAGAGGTCCATGCAAGCACCGGGCAACATGCATTACACAGGACTGGAAGGATGGCCCAAAAGAAGACGAAGAAGCCTCGACTTCAATCTCATCATAAAAAGCATTGACTCGAGTTTGCAAAAAAGTATGAAAAATGGAAAATTGAAATTGGGTGATTTGGGTCAATGAGATGAAAGTCAATAGACCGGTTCCTGATGGGGGCAAATGGGGTAACAGGTCGAAAAATTGAAGAAACTGTCAAGTTCGGTGGAGAAAGCCAGATGATATAGGGTTGTTTCACAGCCAATGATGTTGGATTCATGACCATGATCGGTGTTGATCTCAATTCTGAGCTATATGCGAGTGGCCTACAAGATGACTTACTTCGTATACTTGAGTATTATACGTATGAAAAGGACGACTTGGTGTTCCAGCAGGACAACAACCCGAAGTATATGTCAAGGTTGGAGAAGGGAATGGTTCAATAACCATGAAGTAGAGTTGTTGTATTGGCCTCCATAGTCCCCAGACCTAAACCCCAATTAAACACTTGTGGGTTGAAGTATATGTCAAGGTTGGAGAAGGAATGGTTCAATAACCATGAAGTAGAGTTGTTGTATTGGCCTCCATAGTCCCCAGACCTCAACCCAATTAAACACTTGTGGGTAGAGCTGAAGAAAAAAGCTGTATTTGAAATCCAATTTCCAGTCTGCACCAACATTGGGAATGTGGAGAAGAGACCTGGGATCAGATTTTGGTCAAGGCATGCTCTGATCCAGAGCCCAGAAGGATTCAGGTAGTGCTGAAAGCCAAAGGTGGATTTACCAAATACTTTGTTACCATTTTGCTTGTTTGTGTATGTTCTACTTAAATAGTTTGATTATTGTATCACAAGATGCTAAAAAGATGGATGTTACCATTTTACTATAGTAAAGTTATCACTTAACCCCTTACTGACATTGGATGTATGAGTATGTGCTGATGCCAGTAAGGGGCTTTGTAGCGGGATCACAGTGTGGTTCACAGCGCAGGAGGGCTTCGGCGACACCCCGTGCTGTTTAACTCCTTAGACACTGCAGCAGAGATGGCTGTGGCGTCTAAATAAATGAGAAACGGTGCCTTGTGAAGGCTTCTATTGCCGCCATGTTTTCGATTTTGATCTTCAGTCTCCAGGCAGGAAGTTAGTAAAACCACCATCTTTGTACACCCTAATGCAGGGGTGTCAAACTGCCGGCCCTCCAGCTGTTGGGAAACTACAACTCCCATCATGCCCACTGTTATAGATTATACAAAGGCATGATGGGGGTTGTAGTTTCCAACAGCTGGAGGGCTGGCAGTTTGACACCTGTGCCCTAATGCATTATATTACAGTGCATTAGGCTGTATAAATGATCGCGTCCTCTAGTGGTCAAGCACCCTAGGGAGACTCCGAGTTCAAATTTTTTTTAAAAAATAAATTTTTTTAAAACTTAAGTTCAAATCACCCCCCTTTTGCCATTTTACAAATAAAAATAAATTAATTATATAATGAAGTTACATATATTTGGTATGGTCGTGTCTGAAAAAGCCCCTATTCTGAACACCGGAGAAGAAAAAAAATTCAAATGCTAGAATTTTTTATTTTTTTTGGGTGGTCATTTCACGTCCCCTAAAAATTGGAATAAATTTAATTTAAAAAAAGTACCATGTATTCCAAACTGGTAGCAATACAAAGTACACTTTAACCCGCAAAAAATTCCCCTGACTCAAGTCCGTAGGTGTTAGTACAAAAAAGTTATTGCTTGCAGAAAGTGGCGCAAATTTCAAAAATAGAAAATGTTTGAAATTTTTTTACGGTACCAAAACATAAAGCAAACCGTACATGTTTGGTATTGGCGGATTCATATCCACTTGTAGAATACAGAGAACATATCACTTTTACCGAAGAATGAACACTGTAAAAACAAAACTACCACAAACCTGGCACAAGTAAGTTTTTCCACATTTTTCCCCACTTAGAATTTTTTTTGCCGTTTCTCAGTATATTCTATGGTAATATGAATAACACCACTGATAAGTACATCTTGTCCCGCAAAATAAAAGCTCTCATAGGTCTATGTAGGTGGAAACATAAAGTTGTGACTCTGGGAAGACGAGAAGGAAAAACGAACGTTAAGAAAAAGGCCTCAGCGTTAAAGGGTTAAACATGCGACATATGTGAGGGAGTTGGGAGTCGCAGCTTTGGTTTACCAACTCCATAGCCCTGGGTGCTTCAATAATCTGCAATTTTTAGCTGAAGTGTTTTGTTTTAAAAGGAATCCTGGACAAAAAAACCACTACAAAATCCATACGCAATTTCTTCCAAGTTCGGCAATACCCTACATGTGGGTGTAAACTGCTGTTTGGGCGCATGGCAGGGGGTACGAGGGACGCTATTTGACTTTTGGAACGCAGATTTTGGTGGGTGCATTTATAAAGCCCCCGAGGTGCTAGAACAGCTTAAACCTTCCAGAAGTTGTTCCATCTTGGATTCAACACCCTCAGGGATCTCATCTAGGGGTGTATTGTGCATTTTGGGCGCACAGGTCTTCTATAGCTTTTTAGCACTGGGCCATGAAAATGGTGAGTGGGGGGAGGGGAGCACAGTTCCATCATTTTGTTTTTTGGGCTTCATTTTTACAGCACTCACTGTGCAGTATAAATGATAGGTTAACCTTACTATGTGAGATGGTACAATTATATAAATTTTATATAGTTTTTATGTCTTATAACCATAACTTTTTTTTTATTTTTCTGTATTTGGAGCTGAGTATCGGCTTGTTTTTTGAGATGATGCTTTAATCGCTTTTTATCAAGGGTTCTGTGAGGTGTCTTGAACAAAATACAGCAATCTTGGTAGTGTTTTTTTTATTTTTTGCAGTGGTCACTATGCAGTATAAATGACGTGCTAGTTTTACTCAGCAAGTCGATACAACTACAGAAATACCAAATTTGTAATTGGTATCGCCATAACTTTTTTTAATTTTTTTGTGTACAGAGCTGTATAGCAGCTTGTGTTTTTGCGGGATGATTCAATGTTTTTATTGGTATCATTTTTGGAGGAACAAGGCTTTGTGATCGCGTTTAAATCTGTTTTTTGGAAGAAAGGGTGAAAATATTAGTCCTAGTAGTATTTTTTATTTTTAACAGCGCTCACCGTGCAGTGTACATGACATGTTTGTTTTAATCTGTGGGTCGATATGATTGTGGCGATAACCAATTTATATATTTTTTAAGCGCTGCAACATAAAAAAAACAAACTACATTTATTGTGTAAAAACAATGTGTCGCCATCTTCATAGCTTTATTCTTCCATATACAGAGCTGTATAAGGCCTTTTTTTTGCAAATGAACTAATTTCATTGATAACATTTTGGCGTTTATATAAGTTTTTGATCACTTTTTATTCCAGTTTATGTGCTTAAAAAGTGACAGATTTAAAGGGTCGGTCACTACACACGCGACGATCCCCAATATGTGTACTTTTTATCTTTTTCGGGCGTTTGTCAAGGGGAAAAGGGGTACATGTTTTTATTTTATTTTTTGTTTTACTTTTTAAACTTTTTTTGAATTTTTTTTTTTTTTTAACTACATTTACCCATAGGAGACTTCTATATGTGATCTTCAGATCACTGTTACAGTACTGCTGTGTGCTGCTCTTCATGGCAACTTTCAATTACTATTCCCCAGGGCGTGGCCAGGCATAGGGATGTCACGGGCAGCCCGATAGCCTTTGTTAGGCTTCCGGGCTGTCAGGGAAGCCAATCCGAGCCTACGATTGCACCGCTGAGGCTCCAATGGAGACAGAAGGAGCTTCTTTCCTCCGCGTTTCCCTTAACTGCCGCAATCGCAATTGATTGCAGCAGCTGAAGGGTTAATGGTCCGCGGCCGGAGCTCACTCTGGCCTCAGACGATGCAGCCTGGGGTCAGATGTAATATACAGCTGGTCCAATGCTGCCATTGTGCAGCCCCCGCTTATGTGCTTGCACAATCCTCATGATGTACCCATATGTCAGTTTGTGGGAAACCCTTCCCACCATGATGTCAAATGTTGCATATTTTTACAGCGTTCACGGTGCAATATAAATGATAGGTTAACTTTACTATGTGGGTTGGCACAATTATAATTATATCAATTGTATATGGTTGTTTTAGGTTTTATTACTTTTACATAACAGAAATGTGTTTTTGTGGTCATAGGTCTTATGACCATAACTTTTTTTATTTTTCTGTATTTGGAGCTGATTACTTGTTTTTTTGAGATGCTTTAATTGCTTTTTATCAGTTTCTGTGAGGTGTTTTGAACAAAATACAGCAATCTTGGTAGTGTTTTTTTTATTTTTTTGCAGTGGTCACTATGCGGTAAAAATGACATGCTAGCTTTACTCAATGGGTTGATACGATTACAGCGATATCTAATTTGTATATATTTTTTTTGTTTTGCTGCTTTCACACAATGAAAACACTTATTCAAAGGGGAAACGAATTAGTCTGAGAGCCATAACTTTTTTTTAGGACATACCCGTACATCCATATGCAGGAAGTCCATTCCCGCTAGGATGTACAGGTACGTCAAATGTCAGGAAGGGGTTAAAACGTTTTTTTTTTGTTTTTTTTTTAAATCATACTTTTATTAGCATTCAAAAGAGAATATACAATGAATAAGTTACAAATACTCTAGGGGGACTAAAATTAACAGTAAAAAGCATTCAAATTGCCCTTTCCCCCTTTTATTTTTTTTAGTTGTGAAATGGCAAAAGTTACATAATTGATATTGCTGCATCAGTAAAAGTCCTCTTTATTTAAATTTAACATTTATCTCATACACTGAACAACGTAAAAGAAAAAAAGCTTCCAATCACCCAAATTTGTATTTTTTGGCCGTGTCACAGCTTCTAAAAATTGTCATAAAAAGTGAACAAAAAGCTGCACCTACCCCAAAATGATACCAATAAAAAGTACACTTCAGCCTGCAAAAAGGAGCCCTCACGTAGGTCCATAGGTGGAGGAAGAAAAAAGTTATGACCTTACGATGATTGCACATGTTCCCAGTAGAGAATAAAGTGTATTGCCATTTTTGCTTTAATGTGATTTATTCAGAATATTTATTAACGATTTTGATCCCACCAGAATTACCACCTAAATCATTATCTACATATTACAAATATTTAATAGCAATTTAATTTAGAGTATCTGAACTCTTAGATAACTTATTACTGTGTGACTTGAGCGTTCTTCACTGGTTTCCCTCTCTGCAGGTGTCATGTTTAATTTTCCGCTGTCCCTGAGCCAGTAGGACGAGGCCAGCTGCTATGATTTCTCCCAGAGACTGATCTAAAAACATGCATTTTACCCACCATCGGAATGCATGGGGCACATGGTATAGCACAATATAGCATTAATTTTCCCCACACTTTATAGTAATGTTTTTGCTGCAGTTTTTCATAATCTTGGCCAAATCTCTGCAATTTGGTCACAGAGAAAACCACTGAAGGGAAAAAAAAAATACCATGTTGTGTGCTTACACCTTTAGAGCAATTTAAGTCTCCTCCAGAAATGTTAGAAGCAGCATAACTGGAGTATTCAAAAAAAAAAAAAAAAAAGTTGAAATAACTTTAATCGTCCATCACAGGAGTGAGACATTTCAACCCATGTCCAGGTCTTCATCCAGCACGGACATAGGTCAAAAAGTTGTTCTGCTGTGCTGGAGTAATAGTTTTTTTCTTTGCTGTACCCCAGTTATGCTGCTGCTGATCCGATTCTCTGGATCGGACGTGTTGACCCTGTGGGTTCAGGGGTGAGAAGCGGTGCACAGATCTATTTTTTTTTTTTTCCAGTTTTTGTGTTGCTGGTGTCCGTTTTGAAACCACCGAAATGTTGTCAGTATTTGGGTGCTGCAGCCTCAGATGGTGCAAGCAGTTGTGTCTCCACGTTTGTAAAGCACACTGGAGATCAATCTTTTTCCTTCTAATTCTCCATTGTTACGTTCCAACTCTAAAACACATAACATTGCCCTAGAATGATTTTCCTTGAGGTTTTTATCTGATGTTAAAAATAGTCGTCTTACAGAATCTGAAGTTTTCTGTGATGCAGTGACAGCCTTTTACCACAATTTAGGGAACTCTGTTATTACGGGCGCATCCCCACGGCATAGGACAAATACCGGTCGGTTTGCCACGATGAGCGGAGAACAGCCCTCCACTCTCCCATTGAGAAGCACAGATTCCGTCTGGTTTTCGGACGGAAGATGGTGCTTGCCCAATGTTTTGGCGGAAAACCCGTGCAGTGGGGACTGCTGCACGGGGTTTTCCATAGAGCACAATTGTGCTCGTTTTCAGCCGGTTTTTCAGGCGGTCTGAAAAACCGCAAACCGGCCGGAAACCCGTGCGGTGGGGACATGCCCTACCAGTAACAGCTGAAGTAGCTAGGAGCTGTTATGTAAACTGCATGAATAGAATGAATGGACACATTGAAGAAATACTTCCATCCGATAGGTGTCTTTTTTAAAAAAATAAAAAAAATTACATTTCTGGCAGTCTTATGCAATTAAAAAATACTTATAGAATCTTGTCCTTTTCTAGCTGTAATAAGAAAATAGATACAACTCCTAAATTGCAGGGCGGAAGAATTTCACCTTACTGCATCTGCTCATCTGTATGTAGTCTCACTACAAATAGTAAGGCATTATGGGAAAGGAGCTGAGAAGCTCTAGCGCCCTCTTTTGGATGTAACAAATCCTCAATTTGCTTTTCACCCACTGGATCTTTGGAAAGCAAGAAGATATTTAGCCAAGCCAGCATCGCTCATCTGTAGACAGCCGTTTTGGGGTGTTTGCAAAAGCAAATTGAGGATTTGTTACATCCAAAAGAGGGCACTAGATCTTCTCAGCTCTTTTCCCATAATGCCTTGTGATATGCAGATGCTTCATGGAGTGCAAAAAGGCAATTTCGAATCTCCACACACCTATATAGGTGCTCTCCCTAAGGAGAGAGCTTCCCTTTCTGAGCTACTCATTGCCTCCCACTCAGCCAAGCTAGCATCACTCTGCTCTGTACTGACGAGGGGCACACCCCCCGAAACGGCCTGTCTACAGATGAGTGATGCTGCTTGGCTAGATATTCCTTCTTGCTTTCCAAAGATCCAGTGGTTCAAAAGCAAATTGAGGATTTGTTAGATCCAAAAGAGGGCGCTAGAGCTTCTCAGCTCCTTTCCCATAATGCCTTGTGATATGCAGATGCTTTGTGGAGTGCAAAAAGGCAATTTCCAACCTCCACACGCCTATATGGTTCTCTCCCTAAGGAGAGATCTTCCCTTTCTGAGCTACAAATAGTAAGTAATTCAATCTATTGTTCTCTGGACAGGGATAGATGAAATTAGACCACAAGCAATACATGGCTGGATAATGAGATAATCCATTTCTGCACTGCAGGGTGAGGGGTTACAGCTTTGTTTACTTTTATTAGGTCCTGATGATAACAAGTACACCTCTCAGGTCACAGCCGGCCTGAAACGGGAACCATCCCGTTATTCTCTCTGTTGTGCTATCAGTGCTCACAGACAAATGAGGAAATCATGTACACTTAAAAAAAAAAAAAAAAAAAAAAAAAAAAAAATATATATATATATATATATATATATATATATATATATATATATATATATATATTATATATATGTGTGTGTATATGTATATATCTGTGTATATATTGCCCAACTTAAAACAAAAAAAAATCCATGTAACAGGCGCATATTTCTTGTAGATATGTGAAAAGGAAAAGTGTCCCTTAAGGGTATGTTCACATACTGTCATTGTTTTCCATGTGAATCTATGCTGTTTACACAGTGAACTATGGTGTGAATTATTTTCTGTTGCATATTAGCAAAATGTGGTTCAGGAAAAAACCCCAGACATGACTTTGTCACGGACACAGAATCGCATTAATTAGTGTAAGCACAGATTAGTCTTTATTCTAACCCCCATGTATAACAGTGGTTAAATCCACTGCTACATACAGTGCCTTGCAAAAGTATTCGGCCCCCTTGAACTTTTCAACCTTTTGCCACATTTCAGGCTTCAAACATAAAGATATAAAATTTTTATTTTTTTGTGGAGAAGCAACAACAAGTGGGACACAATTGTGAAGTGGAACGAAATTTATTGGATATTTTAAACTTTTGTAAAAATATAAAACTGAATAGTGGGGCGTGCAAAATGATTCGGCCACTTTACTTTCAGTGCAGCAAACTCAGTGAGGATCTCTGAATGATCCAATGTTGTCCTAAATGACTGATGATGATAAATATAATCCACCTGTGTGTAATCAAGTCTCTGTATAAATGCACTTGCTCTGTGATAGTGTCAGGGTTCTATTTAAAGCTCAGAGAGCATCATAAAGACCAAGGAACACACCAGGCAGGTCCGTGATACTGTTGTGAAGAAGTTTAAAGCCGGATTTGGATACAAAAAGATTTCCCAAACTTTAAACATCCCAAGGAGCACTGTGCAAGCGATCATATTTAAATGGAAGGAGTATCAGACCACTGCAAATCTACCAAGACCCGGCCGTCCCTCTAAACTTTCATCTCGAACAAGGAGAAGACTGATCAGAGATGCAGCCAAGAGGCCCATGATCACTCTGGATGAACTGCAGAGATCTACAGCTGAGGTGGGAGAGTCTTCCATAGACAACAATCAGTCATACACTGCACAAATCGGGCCTTTATGGAAGAGGCAAGAAGAAAGCCATTTCTCAAAGATATCCATAAAAAGTATTGTTAAAGTTTGCCACAAGCCACCTGGGAGACACCAAACATGTGGAAGAAGGGGCTCTACTCAGATGAATCCAAAATCCAACTTTTTGGCCACAATGCAAAACGATATGTTTGGTGTAAAAGCAACACAGCTCATCCCCCTGAACACACCATCCCCACTGTCACACATGGTGGGGGCAGCATCATGGTTTGGGCTTTCCTTCAGCAGGGACAGGGGAGATGGTTAAAATTGATGGGAAGATGGATGAAGCCAAATACAGGACCATTCTGGAAGAAAACCTGTTGGAGTCTGCAAAAGACCTGAGACTGGGACGGAGATTTATCTTCCAGCAAGACAATGATTCCAAACATAAAGCAAAATCTACAATGGAAGGTTCACAAATAAATGTATCAAGGTGTTAGAATGGCCAAGTCACAGCCCAGACCTGAATCCAATCGAGAATCTGTGGAAAGAGCTGAAAACTGCTGTTCACAAACCCTCTCCATCCAACCTCACTGACCTCCAGCTGCTCACAAACGTTCTCCATCCAACCTCACTGAGCTCCAGCTGTTCACAAACTCTCTTCATCCAACCTCACTGAGCTCCAGCTGCTCACAAACGCTCTCCATCCAACCTAATTGAGCTCCAGCTGCCCACAAATGCTCTCCATCCAACCTCACTGAGCTCCAGCTGTTCACAAACGCTCTCCATCCAACCTCACTGAGCTCCAACTGTTCACAAACGCTCTCCATCCAACCTCACTGAGCTCCAGCTGTTCACAAACGCTCTCCATCCAACCTCACTGAGCTCCAACTGTTCACAAACGCTCTCCATCCAACCTCACTGACCTCCAGCTGCTCACAAACGCTCTCCATCCAACCTCGCTGACCTCCAGCTGTTCACAAACGCTCTCCATCCAACCTCGCTGACCTCCAGCTGTTCACAAACGCTCTCCATCCAACCTCGCTGACCTCCAGCTGTTCACAAACGCTCTCCATCCAACCTCGCTGAGCTCCAGCTGCTCACAAACGCTCTCCATCCAACCTCACTGACCTCCAGCTGTTCACAAACCCTCTCCATCCAACCTCACTGAGCTCCAGCTGTTCACAAACGCTCTCCATCCAACCTCAGAGCTCCAGCTGTTCACAAACGCTCTCCATCCAACCTCGCTGACCTCCAGCTGTTCACAAATGCTCTCCATCCAACCTCACTGAGCTCCAGCTGTGCGCCAAGGAAGAATGGGCAAGAATTTCAGTCTCTCGATGTGCAAAACTGATAGAGACATACCCCAAGCGACTTGCAGCTGTAATCGGAGCAAAAGGTGGCGCTACAAAGTATTAACTTAAAGGGGCCAAATAATTTTGCAAGCCCTACTTTTCTGTTTTTATTTTTTACAAAAGTTTAAAATATCCAATAAATTTCGTTCCACTTCACAATTGTGTCCCACTTGTTGTTGCTTGAAGCCTGAAATGTGGCAAAAGGTTGAAAAGTTCAAGGGGACTGAATAGTTTCGCATGGCACTGTAGTGGAAGTCTGTGGCAGAATTCTAGGTTTCTGCAGTAGGTTTTTACGCCTCCATGAAACCTTTTTCTGAACATACTCTTAGGGTTCCAACACCACGTGCTGCTGAATTGTGGTAACTGCATGCGCATTACCACTAAATGCTGTGCTGTGCTAGGTTTGCAATGAAATGATTTGGCACGGCAATGGGCGGTAATCCGCTTGTGGTAAACACAGCAAAGCCGCACTGTGTCCATCCAAACTAACACCCTGTTCATACCAGCATCTTGATTCCTGTTCATAATGTAGTCATGATGTGGCCTTCAAGCCAAACAACCACCAGTGTACTCTGCTGACTTCAGCCAGTTGGGTTTCTCTACAGTTGATGGCATAAATTTCACACAAAGTTCCCTATTCTAGTTTGTTTTATGGAATGTGGATTTTATTCTCTGCTCTGTTATTAGTGCTGTAAGTTCCAGTCCTGTCCTAGTATTTTGTGTATAGTGATGTACATGGTGGTTTGTGTCCAGGTCATCTCCATAAGCTAAGACTGAAGAATGGTGTATAAACAGGAAGTGTTTTCATGAGGACATAGTAGTAGTGCAACCTTACCCTGAAGGACTGAAAAGTACTTAAAGGGGTTTTGCCAAGGAGTGAGTTCCTTATCTCCTTATCGGCTCAGGGGAGAATATAAACAAATCATGCCGAGTCATGAACGCTGCAGGGGTGAGAGGAAGGGGGTGAGCAGAGAGTGAGGAAGAAGGGAGCGTCTCAAAAGTTCACTCAAATAATATTACAACCAGTGGATTCTCTATACAGCGGACAGACTCATACACTGCACGTTTCTCCCCAGCCCCTTGAAAGCTCATTCATGTTCCCTGTTATCAGATAAGTGCAAACAGGCAAGTGTGGCCAGATCAGCTCCTCTGATCCTCGTGTCTAATGTAAACTTTCAGATAACTAAAGGGGACTGAGCAATGCTGTAGCTCTCTCGGGGCTTCAATTTTTGTAATCACATATATTTAGAAAAGTGATTAAATACCCATTTTGGAGGATCCCACGTCAACATTACATCGTGGCAAAACCCCTTTAATGACCAGCTACATTTTGTAATTTTGACGTTTTGTCATTTTTGCCTTCTTGCGTTTTTTTTTTTTTTTGTTTGTTTTTATCTTTTAAGTGACACAGTTGTATGGGGGGCTTGTTTTGTGTGGGAGAAGTTGGATTTTTGGGGGACCTAGTTTAACTTTACAAATAAATTACTGCAGTATTTTTGTAATTTTTTTTTACACCATTCACATTTCACACTAAATAACCTGTTAGATTAATTCTACAGATTATTACAGTCATGTAGATGCCTGATATGTGTAGGGTTTTTATTTTTGTGTAATGTATGCACTAACTTTTTATCAATTTTTTTTTTTAGTTTTTTCTGCAGTTTTTACTTTTTTATTCAATGAAGGGATGACTATTGCACAAATTTTTTTTTTGCACTTAGTAATGTATTAGCATATATGAATATGCTAATACATTATAATCTATGTCAGACACAGGCAGAAGTCACAGTGTGCCTTGACTGCAGGCTTGTTACACAGACAGCCCTGGGGCTGACTGTAAAGATATCCCAAGGCTTTTGTCCAGTCACCGGGAGTCCTGATCACCCAACAGAGCAGGGGAAAGCCTTTGGTCACTTCAGCAATCAAAGGGTTAAGTGCCGGGGAGCGGCGGTTTTCTCGGCTTCCCAGCTCTCTCCAGGAACAGAGCTGTGAAGTACAGCACAACTGCGGCGCTTGGAGCCACGAAACCCCTGTTCAGCAGTGACCTCAAAAGACGTAACTGCAGACGAACAACCTGAAATGCCTGCTGCCAAAAGACAGCATGCGACCGTTAAGGGATTAAAGGGGTTTTCTCACTATGCAGTTTCCCAGCCGCAAACATTTAGAATGACACTTGCTCTGCTGTTCGTAGCTATTACTCCTAGGGTATGTTCACACGGTGTAACTGCAGCGCGTACAGTATGCACCACAATACGGCGGGTGTTTTGGGAGTCGCGCTGATCAGTGCGTATTCCCAAAGCACGGGTGGGGGGGATGGCAGCCCGCCGGAGCCAGTTGACATGTCGCTTATCTCCCCGCGCGTACAATACGATCGTGTTGTACGCGCGGGCGGACGGACGGTCGGACGAGGCGTAATCCATAGTTCTCTATGAGAGCTATGGATTACCGTAATTGCGGCGCGCATCTCATCGCATACTAAGCGCAATATGCGGCTAAATGCGTTCCCAAAAAAGCCGTGTGAACATACCCCTAGGGTTTGTTCACACAGTGTATTGCGCACTGTCCAGAGTGCAGCCCGCAATTACAGTAGTTCATAGCTCTAATTTAGAGCTATGATTATGGGCCGGCACTTTAGGAGTACACCCGGCGTATAGCGGTGCACACAGTACGCGCCACTATACGCCGGCATTCAGCTGCGTGAACCTACCCTTAAAGTGACCACAAGTGCAAGAGATTTATAACTTGTAGTACTCCAGATTTATGAAGTGTAGTACTCTGAAGGGTATTTACTTGGGTAAATGAAGTCCTTTCAAAGTCCATTACTATAAGACTCTGCAGGAGATCACTTGCCATGGTCAGAATAAGTGACTGGTGACCTCTCAGAGCAATGAGAGATAAAAGAGAGAGCAGGGAGAAATATTTAGAAAAAGTCTTCAATTATCTGTCCCCAGATATTAAAAGCTAATCACTATGGTGCAAAAAACCCTTTAAAGCGTTATTCCCATTACAGCAAATGCTGCTGAAATATTCAATCACTGCAAATTAAGCAAGTGTCAAAATGCATATTAAAAGCTATGTCTAATTTACCTAATAGAGCATTTTATTGATACTTCTGGTTGTACTCCTGTCTCCATGGTTACAGACCACTGCTGTGTGCTTTCAGTGGTGCCAGGAATGCAACATTACTGTGACGTTTGTGGCTGGCATAGTGGAGACCTGGATTTTCATGTATATGTGCCCCTCCCCCCTCTCCCCCCTTCCCTCTCCATAGTCTTTAAAAAGTGCTCCAGGGCGCTCTATGGATTGGCCCTTCCCCATCTTGTATAGTGCACTCCAGGTTTCGGGGGGTTTTCTGATGTGCTCTGTACTATTCGAAGCATGACTAAATGTTGGTTTATCCTCAAGTTGGCAGAGATGTTACATTGTATTCTTGTTATTATTTAGCTTTGAACATGGAGAGCAGTAGAGGTGGTAAGCGAGAATGGAGAGGCATAGGACATGGAGCTCGAGGTACGAGACAAGGCACTCTTTCCAGTGCTCCGGACAACACACAAGCAGTGGGAACACACTGGTTTTGAGAAGGAGCTTACATTCCAACCTCCACCACTGCTGCTGGGTTTCTCGGAGTGCATCTGACTCTTTGGATACTGCCGCTTTTACGGCAGCATGGTGCACTGCTGAGCGAAGAGGAGGTGCAGCAGTGCTCCTCCATTTCTTCAGCAGTGCACTGTGCAGAATACATTGGTGGAGCAGCAGCATCTGTGCACACTGCTGTTATAATGGAGAGGAGTAGGACTCGGTTATGCTCTCCTCAGTGTCCCCATGCTACGATGTAGCATCAGGAGGGCACAAGCATGCGGCATGCTGATACCGTAGCAGCACCGCTTGCCTGCACCTACCCTCATTTTGAAATGTTACACGTCTTCCTTTACAGAATTTCATGCTGCAGCCTTGGAGTAACCAGGCAAGTGAGACAACACTTGAGTGAGGGGCAAAGCTAGGTGAAAGAAAGCTGCTGTTATGTTAGGAAACACTCGGCACTGCAGGATGCAGTAGAAAATGTGTCTTAATAAAAATGTTTTCCCCAATTTTTTTTTTCTTTATTTGTAGGTTCGAGATGATGTCCTAAATTCTTTAAATAATAATTTCCTGCAGACGCTTAATCAGGCTTGGAATGACCACCAAACTGCCATGGTGATGATTAGAGATATTCTCATGTACATGGTAAGTGGCTCCAAACCAAGGTAAAACTGCTGATTGTAATAGTTGTTCTCCATATACCCTTTTCAGAGATGATTACAAATATTCAGGAATTATCGCCCTGGTATTTAAATTAAGGTGGGCAATAGTTTTGCCTTTTACATCTGCAGTTATATTTAAAGAGATGTATTCACCCTCACTTCCAATATATTTACAGTGGGGAGAAAAAGTATTTAGTCAGCCATCAATTGTGCAAGTTCTTCCACTTAAAAAGATGAGAGAGGCCTGTAATGACATCATAAGTAGACCTCAACTATGAGAGACAAAATGAGAAAACAAGTCCAGAAAATCACAGTGTCTGATTTGAAAACAATTTATTTGCATATTATGGTGGAAAATAAGTATTTGGTCAATAACAAAAGTTCATCTCAATACTTTGTTATATATCCTTTGTTCGCAATGACAGAGGTCAAATGTTTTCTGTAAGTCTTCACAAGGTTGGCACACACTGTTGCTGGTATGTTATCCCACTCCTCCATGCAGATCTCCTCTAGAACAGTGATGTTTTGGGGCTGTCAACACAGACTTTCAACTCCCTCCAAAGGTTTTGTATGGGGTTGAGATCTGGAGACTGGCCAGGCCACTCCAGGGCCTTGAAGTGCTTCTTACGAAGCCACTACTTCATTGCCCTGGCGGTCTTGGGTTCAGGACTCCTGTATGGGTGGAGAGCTAGTGACAGCTGCTAATTTATCTATAATGCTTGGCTGACTAAATTTGAACGTGGACCCACAATGATCAGCTGACGCTTCTCTCAAATGTAAGGGGTTATTCACACGGTGCAGATTTGTCATTTTTGGAGCAGTTTTTCTGTTGCAGTACTACACTGCATTGAAACTGTGTTTAATACCAGCAAGTCCTTTTTCCATTTTCTAAATGGTTTAGAAAGGTGTTGGAGGTCAATCAATTAATTTATTAATCATTCAATCAGTTATTGGGTTGGTAGTCTGCAAAGCTATAGTCACAGTAATTGATTACTCACTTGTAACACCTTTCCAAATAATTTAGAAAATGGCAAGGAGATTGCTGGTAATAGACAGTTTTCACATACATTCAGTACTGCAACAGAAAAACCACACCAGAAACGCCACAAGACTGGAATGTTTGGAAGCCCCTTCAGTCGAGGTTCACATGTAGCATTCTTGGTGTTTCTTAACTGCATTGAAAATTCAGGCATTTTTCAAAAGTAATGGGCCCCAAAAGTTATGGAGCAGAATGGAGCTGGTTGTGCTTTTGCACGACTCCATTCTGTTCTGGGGGAGTTTCGAATATAGGTGAGTTCTGTGTTTGGCTGTACTCGAAACACTATAGAACAGAATGGAGAGTTGTGCGCAAGCACAGCAAGCTCTCCATTTTATCCTGTAAGTTCCGGAGACCTTTTCCCTTAGTTGGGATCTGTACCTATCGGACTTTGATGGCATATACTAGCAAAGTCTTTGGTGGGAACACCCCTCTAACTTTAATTAGGAACACGTGTAATTTGGGTTAATTAAAAAATATGCATTTTTGAAGTTTTTCAACTACAACATGTGAAGTGATTTTAAGGGTTTGTCTGGGAGGAAACGGCTCCTTTTAGCCAAATTTTAACAAACAAAGGCTGTGCAAAAAACACTTTTTATCGTCATTTTTTACTTTATATATGTGCATGGTATATGCGTTTCTAGCATCAATGCCAACATATGCCAAATCTACCCAATGATAGTGATAAATAAGTCGGTACTTAGCTGTCCAATGTAGCCATATTTAGACTTCTACACAGCAGCGTTTTCCAAGTATAGTCCAATGTTCGAGCTTGCGATGCCAGCTAACCAGCTCCGTGCTGCATACTGTTGCGACGTTTCGGAAATCGGTTTCCTTTCTCAGGCACTTGTTTATCACTCTCATTGTGTAGATTTGGCATATGTTGGCATTGATGCTAGAAACGCATATACCATGCACATATATAAAGTAAAAAATTATGATAAAAAGTATTTTTTGCACAGCCTTTGTTAAAATTTGAGTGACATTAAGGGAGATTGGGGATAACTCCCATCAAATTGCTGTGAAACTTAGTCGGTACACAAGAGGTTAAATACGGCACTTGTGTGTTTTAGTAAGGCTCCTTTTAGCCACCTGAGGCTTTCTGCAGTGGGGATTGGTTGAGTTGTCCACCTCACTGCTTTCCAAGAACAAGTGTTTACATGGTTCCCATTAGAGTTTCGATACCTTCAGTGACTGGCATGTGAAACCTGCAACAGAGGTCATCTAGAAATGTGCACATAATGTTGACCTGTTACAAAGGAGCATTAGATACCTTATGTTTGCTTTTGGGTAAATCACGTAAGGCCAGAAATAACTTCAATTGCCTCCCAAAATGTAAGAGCGTTACTGATATGATCCCTTGTAGATCACTGGACATGAAGGGAAGTGCAGTTTTATGCCACCCTTGTAATGGAGGAGTACTGAGGCTGTTATGGCACCAGCATGCCTCTTGTTGGTTTAGCATTTTACAGATTGTAAGAGTGAGCTCGGTTTAAAAACAAATCTAAAAAGCTTTTCTCCAAGTGTAGGTGTGCACCATCTCTTCATGACTTTATGCCTGGATTTACTGCTCTATGTGGACCCCTGTGTAAGCACATGGGGCCAGACTGTACCTCTGGTTGCATGTGAGTTCTGTATAACCCCTTCTAGAAGGGAATGTACCAGCATCCAGCACTTGATGATAAATTGTGGAGCCCCTGCAGCCGGATTCAGTGGACTCTGCATAACACTAGATAGCGCTCTGCATAGATCTTGCTGTGTACACCATGTACACTGGTATGCTTCAGTCACTGTAAGCACTGTTGATGGTCTTCGTTTTAGGACAGAGTCTATGTTCAGCAGAACAACGTTGAAAATGTCTATAACCTGGGCTTGATAATATTTCGCGATCAAGTTGTACGCTACGGCTGCATAAGAGATCACCTACGGCAGACGTTATTAGACATGATTGCAAGAGAGCGGAAAGGAGAAGTAGTGGACAGGTAAGTGCTCTGCAAGTTATGCAATTCAGTTCTCACGACACTGATTAGCTTTAAACATGTAAACAAAGATATGTAAAAATTACCATATACATTGCTGTTGTGATTTTACTTCTCTTCAGAGCCAGAACAGTTCTTATCTCCTGCTTGTGTAGTCATGCTTTCATAGGTTACTGACCACCTCTCTCTGCTTTAGAAGCCCTGATGAGGATAGTGACGTTATGCACTTCTGTGTCTTATCAGCAGCACATGAGCTTGTCAATCTTTTTTACTGACAAACTTGACCCCTTTTTGAGCTCTGTACCGTTTTATCTGTTTAGTCTTCCCATCCCCCAAAATCCCCCTAAAATGGGCTCATCAGGGGGTAGCAAAACTAAATGCCAATCACTGCTGTAGAGACACCCTTGGCTGTGAACAGAAAGTGGGAAATGGCTGTAAAGAGCAGGCTACAGTTATGCTCAAAAGTTTACATACCCCGGCAGAATTTTTGCTTTCTTGGCCTTTTTTTTAGGAAAGAACAAAACATAAAAAAAAATTTCCCTCTTGGGCATGGGTTGGGGGGGAAGCCATTTATTGTCAACCCACTGTTTTTTCTCTTTTTTTAAAACATAATAAAACCAAAAGCATCCAAAAACCCGATCAAAAGTTTCATACCTTGGGGATTTTGGGCCCGATAACATGCACAGAAGTTAAACAAAAAGGGTTTGAATGGCTACTAAAGGTAACACCTCACCTGTGCCCCGTTTGCTTTTAATCAGTGGTGCATAAAAGTTGAGTGAGTTTTTTGGGGGCCAGACAACTCTTGCTCGTATCCAGCCACTGACGTTTCTGGATTGTGAGTCATGGGGAAAGCAAGGAATTGTCAACGGATCCATGGAAAAGGGATACAAAAGGGTATCCTAGGAATTGATGAGGTCAGTCAGCAGTGTTCAAACTGTGATTAACGGGGGCTCTGTAAAAACCAAACCACAGTCAATTTCGACCACAACTGCCAGGAAATTTGTTTAGGATGCAAAGAAAACCCACAAATCACATCAGCTGAAATCCAGGACTCTCTGAAAACTAGCGGTGTGGCTATTTCAAGATGCACAATAAGGAGGCACTTGAAGAAAAATGGGCTGTATGGTCGAGTCGCCAGAAGAAAGCCATTACTGCACAAATGCCACAAAGTATCTCACCTACAATACACCAAACAGCACAGAGACAAGCCTCAAAACTTCTGGAACAAGGTCATTTGGAGAGATGAGACCAAAATCAAACTTTTTGGCCACAACCATAAACGTTATATTTGGATAGGTGACCACAAGGCCTATGATGAAAGGAATACTATTCCTACTGTAAGCACGGAGGTGGATCGCTGATATTTTGGGGATGTGTGAGCTACAAAAGCACAGGAAACTTGGTCAAAGTTGAAGGAAAGATGAATGCAGCATGTTATGAGCAAATACTGGAGGCAAAATTAGCACTCTCACAGGCCAAAGCTGCGCATGGGGGCGTACTTGGATGTTCCAATATGACAAAGATCCAAAAACACAGGCAAGTCGATCTGTCATTGGTCCTGGATCTGTGTCCTGACCTCAATATAATTGAGCCCCTCTGGAAAGATCTCAAGAGCGCAGCTCGTGCAAGATAGCCCAGGAATGTACAGGAACTGGAGGCTTGTTGCCAAGAAGAATGGGCAGCTTTACCATCTGAGAAAATAAAGCGCCTCATCCACAACTACCACAAAAAAATTCAAGGTGTCATTGATGTTAGAGGGGGCAATACACCGTATTAACAACTGGGGTATGTGAACATTTGATCAGGGTCATTTTAATGTTTTTCCTTGTCATTATGGCTTCACCCAACCACTAACCATGAATGGAAAAAGTTTTTGTGTTATCATTCATATGCTCTGAGAAAAGGCCAAGAAAACAAAAATTCTGCTGGGGTATGTAAACTTTTTAGCACAACTGTATGTGAGGCTGCTTAATGAGAGAACCCCGTACCTACCTCATAATTCTCCCATAACCATTCATGTGGAGAGAAGAGGCTTTCTGCTGGTCTTTGTGTATGGCTATTCGTGTTTATGATCTCCTACATGATGCAGCATGACCGGGAGTTGAAGCACTACCATGACTCTGATAGTGGCTCCAATGTGTGCCAGCACCTTGCAGCAATCATAGAGAATACAATCCGATCAGTTTTTTGTGCAACGTTGGCAGACTTTGCCCGGCAATTTTTCAAATAGGGAAACATTACTATTGCATTAATCTCACTAACTTAACACAACTCTCACTTGCTGCAGTCACTGTAGACACATCTGCTTCTATTCCACTTTCTTGGGAATAATGCGGGTTCCATATTGTAGCATTTTTTTCCTCCTATGAGGCTTTCTTGGAATATCATTGGTTAAAAAAACAGATGTCATATTTGTGTAATACATCTATATAAGGAGAAACACTGTCTTCTACTGCTGAATGTGTGTGCTTAGTGTGACCAGTGTTCTGTAGGTTTCACTGTAGGTAACAGAATTCTGTAGTTAATCACTCAATCAACATTAGGGTATGTTCACATGGTGTATTGTGGCGCGTATAGTACACACCACAATACGCCAGGTGTTTTGGAGCGAGCCTTTCCAAAGCACAGGGGGTGGGAGGGATTGATCCATAGACATTCATTGTCAGTGCCACGTATTAGCCGATAACAACTGACATGTCACTTTTCTCCCCGGCGTATAATACAATCGTATTGTACGCATGGGGGGACGACATGTAACCCTTTGGTTTCTTTGAGAGCTATGGATTACCGTAATTGCGGGGGGTTTTTCCCCAACATATACGCAAAAAAACCCGTTTTTGGTGAACATCCCCTTAAGGGAATGTCATAAAAAAGGGACTTATTTTTTAAACTCAAATTTTTATTTTAAATTTTTTTTTAAAGAATTTTAAGTCCTGTAGTTTTCACTTTGGCCACTAGGCCTAAAAAATAGTCTGCCCATTTCCCCTGTTCTGTAAAAAAGTTTTTTCGGGTAGTCTGCCTTTTTCCCAGCAAAAAGCGGGGTTTTTACACTAAAAGGTGACCCAATGTGTAAAAAAAACATGGGAAATTCACCAGTCACAATAGATGTCACCGCTTTCCCCTCTCCCCCTCCTTGCACACGACTTTTTCCCAGGTCACAGCATCCCTTTAAAAAACTCCCCTTATAAAAAGTCAATGGGGACGGGTTTGTTTTGAGGCCCCTATGTGCAGAAGCTGCTTTTTAAAGCATCTCTCTAAATGCTTTTAAAGCGGGTGCGGGGTAAGAAAGCTGTCCCCACAATTATATCTGGAAAAACTGAATTGAAAAAATTTTAAAAACAATGGGGGAAAAAAAAACCGGCTGAGGGGAAAAAAGAAAAATGGTTCAGGGTCATGTTTTAAATTAAAAAAAAAAAAAAATTGGCAGGGAAATTCCCCTTTTAAAAATATTTTTTTCTCAATTCTAAAGAGGGTTAAAAGGGAAATCCCTTTTCGATGCTTATGACCCTTTGGGTTTTGGGAAAGGGGGGGGGTTTGGGTAAAGTGTATGAAAAAGGGACTTTAAAGCACCTTTTTTTAAAAATGTCTGTGATTTTTCCCAGGTTTTGGGGGTTTAACTTTGTGATGGGCGAAATAATTTCTCAATTAATTTGGGCTGCATTCTGTGCATTGTACTTCAAATAGCAGGCTCAGACTACAGTGTGTGTGTGTATTTTTCTTTTAACTAGACATAGGGTTATTTAAAGGAGTATTCTCACTACATTGGTTAGCTGAAAGGGCTTTGTGGGACAAAGGTTTGGGAAGACTGTCTTTGTTATGTTTTTGCATCCACTGCTATTTTTCCCCTGGCCCCAGCATGAGGGGGTGGTGATTTTCCCTGCTCGGGTTTATGGCCCCACGAAGCTTGTTTTTTTTCTTATGGACAACCTTTAATCCATTAGAGTTCTGTAGCCTTTTTCTGTACTGTTTAGTCCCCTTCATCACCAATGTCCCTCTAAAAGTTTTGGAAATTTATCGGAGCTGAAATGTCGTCTCAACTGCTTTTACAATTGCCCATAAAAAGGGAAACCCCTGAAGCTATGAATTGAATAGGCCATAAGTAAGCTATATCTAACATCTAGGATTAGTTCCGCATAAACCTGTGTTCAAGTCTTCTGTTAACATTACCCTTCAACAGAAGGCTCTGATGTATGCCACAGTATAGACAAATGTTGACTTATCTCCCCCATAGGCATCAGTGCTTTGTGGGATACAACTGCACAGGAAAGTGCAATAGACTTTACTTTTCTATAGAGTAAAAAAGGTATACTGTTTCTCCCGGGCCCAAAACGGATCCCTTTAAAAATGGGGGTCCTTGGATAGCTTTCAAGGGATACACTAAACCCAACTGAAAGAATGAAAAAAAATTTCTTGTTGCCGTGGAAAGCTGGTTTTGGCATCGGGGAAATTTTTTTTTTTTTTTCCCCTTGAAAAACAGTTTGGCACCCTTCACTGTGCGAATTCAGTCCTAATTAAAGGAAGCTTGTCGTGTCCCTTGATTTGAAAAGCATTTCTGTCAGTATGCTGTAACCTAAAAGCATTCACCCGGAACTTACGGTTTTAAATCTTGCAGCCTGTGGCCAGTGCTGCTGGAGAGAGGTCTTATTACTGTAGATATGGAGGAAAAACGGGCCCGTCAGTGGCGGGGTTGGGTGAGGTGGGGATTTTTGGGCACGCTTTTAATTTCCTTTGGCAGCACGGGGCCACGGGCTGCAAGATTCATACCCGAAGTGCTTTAGGTTGTGACAGACCGCTGCAAAATGTGTCCGCACCTTAATGAGGGCAGCATTAAGAAGGTGACACTGATGCACTGATAGTGATCTCGGTGCTTTGGGAAATGGTGAATATTTTTTTTTTTAATGTGTTCTTTCCTAGTTCTGACACCCCTCAATTAAACTGGGACATATTTCGGCCCGTGTTTCGCGCCGTACTGCGCAAAACAAGGGGCCCAGATGTTTGCAGTCATTCGGTTTAATTTAAAAGCTTTCTTTGAGAAAAATATGGATTCCGTCTCCCTCGCAATACGACGAGCGGGGGGAAAGTGGCGAATTTTTAAAGCCGCTAATAATGAATGTCTATGGTGCTGGTGGGCTGCCAGCAACCCCGCAGGGCTCCCGAACACATGGCGTAATTGCGGGGCGTAATTTTCAACCCCCCCCAATTCACCCTTTTGAATTTTTGCCTAAAGCTTATGGGGGGGGGGGGGGGCCCGTCAGCTCCTCGGCCCCATTTTGAAAATTAATTTCTTGCGGTGCATTTTAAAAAACCCCTTTCTAGTAATTTGGGCATGTCATTATCTCCCCCCCTGTCGTATTGTGCGAGGGGGAGTCGGAATCCATAGTTTCTATGGGTGAGGGAAGTGGACTTTATTGTCTCTAAGGGGCCCGTTCCACGGCTACAATCCGGTTTCCCCGTTTATTACGGGAATAACAGTTCTCATTGAGAACTATGGATTTCGTTCCCTTTTTCCCGCTCGGCAAATCCCCCGCGGAGGGAGGGGAAAATGACAAAGCAATTATTTTTCGGCGCGTACGCACCGTTTTAAATTTAAAGCAATTTTTCTTTTGGGGCCCGGGGGGCAGCTCCCCGGCACGCCCCCCTTTTTCAAGGGCCCTATTGGGGCGGGATCCGTCCCGCAATTTTTTGGGTTGAATTAAATGTGTAACACTGCCTTAGGGCGCGTTCCCGGGACAGGACAAATTCCGGCTGGTTTGCCGGCCAGTATTTGTCCCTTTTTTTGCAGCCCCTCCCCACGGCCCCCCCGGAAAGAGGGGGAGAAAAGCCCTCCCCCTTCCATTGGCTTTTCCCCCCTCCCCTCTGGAAACCGGAACCCGAAGATTGGCCCTTTTTCAATGTTTTGTGGCCGGACCGCGGCGGGGAAAAAAACCGCCCAGGAAAGGAAAACCCGTTTTCAGGGGGAACTGATTTAAAAAGGTTTTCCAATTTGAGCACCCAATTTTGCTCCCTTTTGGCCCGGGTTTTTTAGGCGGGTTTTAAAAACGCAAACCCGGGCCCGGAAAAACCCGGGGGTGGGGGGGCATGCCCTTTGGGTATGATCAAAAGGTTATTTGGCGCCGGTTTTTTGGAGTGTTTACACGCCCAAAAAAGCTCCAAAACGCCCCCCCGTTTTATTTCATTTTTAGTTCACACACGACCAAAAGGTTTTTTACACGCTTCTTTTTGGGAAACGTTCGGGCGCCCGAACAAAAAGTGTCAGGTCAGTTCTTGAAGCGTTTTTTTTAGGCGCCCTTTTTGACACCCTTTTGGGGGTTTTTTTGGTGCCCTTTTTTGAACCCGGTATTTAAATTTTTTTTGGGTGAAAACAGTGTTAAAAACCTCATCCAAAAACGTGTTGAGAAACGAGTCGAAAACCTCTTCTGAAGTGCGTTTCAGGTGACTTTAGGAAACGCTCTAAAAACCTCTTCGAAAACAACATCCAAATAAGCTGTGTGAACATAACCTAAGGTGTCCAATCAGGATTTACTCTGGTTTTATCCTCAGATATCCTATAAAACCCAAATATAACAGGCTCCCCCTATCATTTTTCCTGTTCTCGGATGGGTAGCATTAAAACCCCCTGGGCGGTTCCCTAGTTTTTGGGCAAGTAAAGCGAAGGGGGAAAGGAAAGATATGGGTTATCCTTTAAAAAAATGACAGGGGTTTAGGGTTTACGGCTTTTGGTTCTGTCATTTTTCATGAGGGCATTTATATAATTTTTTCCCTTTCTTTTTTTAAAACTGTTATGTTTCAAGTCATCAGATCCTAACTAATCCATTGCTTCCTTCACAGATGGAGAGCCAGAAGTTCTTAGCAGAAAAAAGTGGGCCCCTTTTATATAAGAAAGTAGGGCTTTGAATAAAGAATGAATAGAACGAGTCATGCACTGCCTAGACAATTTCCCCAAAAGGGGGCCCAAAAAGTGAAGGTTGGGGGAGGGGGCTCATTTCCAAGCACATGAAGACTATAGTAGAAATGGAGAATTCTGGGCTAGTACATATGTTAAAGAACGGGAAGACGGAAGGTATGCAGCAGATTTCTAAATGCAAACTAAAGGATTGTGCCAGCTGTTCAACCCCTTACCCATGTGACCCACCCTCTGCCAGCCAGGTGGGAGCCTTTGAAAAGTTCTCATCCTTTGCCCCCTTCTTAATTGCATTTAAAATCTGGAAAATGAAAGGTGGTGATTGGAGAAAAATTCCAAAGAACTGTTTAACAGGGAAATAAACCGACAAACAAAAATGCCCAAAGCTTTGGTCAAGTTGCCCCCAAAGTGGATTAAACTAGGTCCTCCATATTTTATGCATTTGTAGAACGATTTGTTTGCATTAAGAAAATGCATGAAACTCTGTGGAAGCGATCAGCTCTTTGTATTACAAGCAGTACCTGAGGTAGGGCACAGCTATTAGGCAGATTTTGCCTTTGCATATATCATATCTTCTTGTCTTGAGGCCTGTGAAACATAGTGCATATCAGATGCTGGGCAGGTTCATTGGTAAAATGTAGTGAGAACACCAGCTAAAATAGGTCACCTTTGGTTGGCTTGTGCTGAGGGCGCCCATAGTCCACAGCATACATAACATACTTAGAGGTTTAAGTCAAGGGTAATGGTCTGCCGCCTCCTGTCATAGACTGTGGCTGCTGTTTGTAGGTCAGAGTAACGAGGTCAGGTGTTGCTGGCATTAAAGCTTATGTTCTACAATGTAATTTGCTGGCAGTTTGCAGGACCTTTCTCCTAAGGGGCTGTTCACACAGAGATTTTGGATCTGTTGGATCCAAAAATCGCATCCAAAAACGCGGCATTGATCGGGTCCAGCACGCAGCTGCGTGTTTGGATGCAGCAGGATCGTAACCTATAGTTTTAAACAGGGCTCCTGCTGCGTCTTTTGGACCAAGAACTAACTTGTCAATTCTTGAGACGGATCCAAAAGACGCAGTGAGACACGCATCGCAGATCACGCGTGTGAACGCCGATGCGCGTTTCATATTAAAAGCAATGTTAATCACATTGCTATTTATTAGATACGTGTTTGGGGCCGTTTAGGGTCCGACAGACGGATCCAAACATGTATCTAAAAACGTATGTTCAACACACCGCGTGAACATACCCTTAGGCCTGGTTCACACGGCTTATTGGCGGTGTAATTGCGGGACGGATTTCGCCCTGCAATTACACCGTGTGGACGGGGGCGGGGGGCAGACAGCTCACCGGCACCATAGACATGCATTATCCACGGTGTGTATCCCCGCTCGGCGAATACGGAATCCATAGTTCTTGAACTGTGGATTACCGTAATGACTGGGACGGATTTCAGCCGTATTGGAGCGCAAATACGGCACGCAGTACGGCTGAAATCCGTGCCCAAATCAGCCGTGTGAACATCCCCTAAAAGTTACTAAGTATCCGTTTCATTTGCAACGAGTATTATCTAGATGCTGTTTATAGGTTCATTTGTCTAGAAGTACAGCAGAGCCCTCTAGTGGTTCTTTCCCTATATAGGAAATTATTCGAGATTGGTAACACTTGAATTGACCATAGACTGAGAGGCGATTGGCTGCTGCATGGTTTCAGTTCTGTTTGATCATAGCATCAACTGTAAAATCACTTAGATGACCTTTTTTTCTGGCACTGTCCCTCTGTCAGCGCCTGATGGCCCCATGCATAGTAGATGGTTGATAGCTCCCACTGGAAGCTAATGGATCTGCTAGCAAACGTAAATCGGCATCTTTGGTGTTTAATGAGGTGTGAGACTGCAAAATTGTTGACTATAAACTGTCTCATTACCACAATTTGGAAACTTGGCTCTTGGAGTAACTGACTCGTCAAAGTATTTTCCCTCTGGAGGAACGCGTTAGGATTTTATTCATGTTTTTCTTTATTTATGTGTTTGCTTTCAGATCTAGCATGTATGTACAAGTTGTTCAGTCGCGTCCCAAATGGCCTAAAGACCATGTGTGAGTGCATGAGTCTTTACCTGCGAGAACAAGGCAAAGCACTGGTTTCTGAAGAAGGGGAAGGAAAGAATCCTGTTGATTATATACAGGTTGGTATACCCTGACATCACAGATCGCTTTGTCGGAGTCCTTATAAAATGGACCGACTCCCAAAATATATAATAAGTTGGTCCAGTTCAATGCGGTGCCAAGAGCAAGAGGAATTGGGTCTTGCCAGTGCTACTGCTGCCACTGCCATATCTTTAGTTTAATTTTGAAAAGTATTTGGATGGCATGGAGCAGGCAAAGCATTGCGGCAGGGGAAAAGATTCTGCTCCCATAGCAAACAGATCAGATTTCAGCAACATTTCTCACTTGCTCTTAAAGAAGTAGAAGAGTTCAACCATTCATCAGACCTGACCGTGCCGGAGGCAATTCCTTTATACCCTGACATTATTAGAGATGTTGTCCCTGTGGTCACCGCTTTGCCACCAACCCAAGTTAGTGTAGAGAGGCCGTTCTCTAGCCTGGAAATAATGAGATCAGATGTGGGGTCATCAAAGAAGGATCTGATGGAGGCTGCACTATTTCTCAGAACAAATTCAGAGACTCCACAAATATTATTCAGGACTTTTTGTTGAAAACTGTTTTTTTCTGACTTCCTGCAGCGTTTTGCATATTTACAATTTTTTTAAGTTTTTTTGTGTTCTAAAGTCATATCCAATAAATATATTTTACACTGACAAGCAAAAGGGTAACAATGTTATGAACTTGTGACTTTTAGGCTCTATATCTCATTATCCGCTACAGCTTTCAACGTGAGACTCCCATCATTTTCTAGACAATCATCTTGGGTATCTCATACATAACTTAAACGCAGTATGGGGCTCCAAAGCAGACTATTGGTTAGTGAACCTCTGCTAGCCAAGTTATATCAGCAGAAAAGACTTCCATTTGGACATTTCACATTTTTTGCTTCATTGAACAGATGGATGTTTTCATGACATTTTCTGGACACAATCATCCATGTATTAGAATACTTGAAGAGGTCATGTTGCCTTATGCTGAGGAGAAAATGGTCTTGAAATGGGTGTTTCAACAAGACAACGACCCTAAACACACCAGTAAAAGAGCAAAATCTTTATTCAAGTCCAACAAAATGACAAATTTGAGGTTATTGGGTGGCCAGCCCAACCTCTTAATCCGATTTGAACACTTGTGGGCTGATATAACAAATAGAGAATAGGTTTCAGATGCACCTCTTCACGGCCATTAGGACAGACGCTTATTCCCCCCAGTTAGTAGAGTTCATCTACACCTCCTTAGGCCTCCACCTGTGGTTGATCATAAGTGTTCCCTAACCAATAAAGTGAGGTGTCTTTCATATATTTCATATTATACAAGTTTTTTTGCATACATTTCTTGTAAACCTTGTTATTGACATTGGCTTTTTTCATATTTGCATTAGCTTATTTTAATGTCTTGTTCTCTTATAATTTGAAAATCCAATAAACTCTTTGTATATATATAGAAAAAAAAATAGAGAATATTTAAAGAATAAATTGTATGATGTAGTCGAATCTTCCTGGGCTGGAATAACAGTTGCCAGGTGCCAAAGGTTGGTTGACTCTATGCAACATAGGTGTGAAGCAGTTCTAAAATACTGTAGTTATACAACTAAATGTTAGGTGACTGATTCACAGGACGGCTAACTCCTAAAAGAAAGTATATATCTTGAGTTTGTAAAGACACATGCAGACACTGCTATTTTTTGGAACAGCCCAATGTTCATTCTTTATTTTCTGTAAAGTAGGTAACAATTATATACATTTCTCTTCATGTCCCCAATGCATGGAAATAGAAACTATTAGGCCATGTTCACACGGCACGGGTTTTCGGCCGATTTTTCAGCCGGATTGCAGTTTTTCAGACCGCCTGAAAAACCGACCGAAAATGAGCACAATTGTGCTGTATGGAAAAACCCGTGCAGCAGTCCCCACTGCACAGGCTTTCCGCCCGGCGGTTTTGTCGCCGGCGGTCCGGCGGCAAAACATTGAACATGCACAATTTTCCGTCAGAAGATGTGCTGCTCAATGGGAGGGGGGAGGGCTGTTCTCTGCTCATCGCGGAGAAAAGCCGCCCCCCCCCCCGGCAAACCGGCCGGTATTTGTCCTGTGCCGCGTGAACGCGCCGTTATAAAGATTTTGTGCTTCGCTCTTGTGTTTGAACACACTGCTGATATTTTGAACACAACTCTACGTGCTAAGCTTTTCATGAATTCTGTGTGTGAAAGCAGTGAAATGTACAAATACTGTTCTTGTATGAATCAATCAATACATTATTTTCTTTTTTTTATTTCCCTTTCGACAGGGTCTTCTTGACCTGAAGAGCAGATTTGACCGGTTCCTTCAGGAATCCTTTAGCAATGATCGGCTGTTCAAGCAAACCATTGCTGGGGACTTTGAGTATTTTCTTAATCTGAACTCCAGGTCGCCTGAATACCTTTCCTTATTTATCGATGACAAATTGAAAAAAGGAGTTAAAGGAGTAAGTGCAGTGTATCAGCGGATACTGGCTCTACTTGTCATTCTATGGAGACTGATGGCTCAAGCAGTTATAATAGTATTATGTGGGGCTAGGTGATGGGCAGGACATGAGGTATTGTGGGATTCTGAAGAAAGCCCCAGAGTTGGACATGCACTCATTAGACATTGATGACATATCCTATTGATATGCCAGTAATGTCTACCCTGGTGGCCTTTAATGGGGTTGTCTCACTACAGTGTTAATTTTGGGTGTCTGGCAGATATGGGTCAATATGTTACCCTTATTTAGGTGGGTCTAAAGAATGAGAGCAAAGACATTGTTCTTGTTTCCATCCACACTATAGGTCAGAGAGCAGAAGAGAAGTGTTGTATTAGGAGGTGGGGTGAAATAGTAGATTAGGAGGGTCAGATGAGGGTTTGGTGGGTTGCTCCTAATACTAAAATATTAACCTGTGTTTCTTTAAAAGCTGACAGAGCAGGAAGTAGAGTCCATACTGGACAAGGCCATGGTCCTATTTAGATTTATGCAAGAAAAAGATGTATTTGAACGTTACTACAAGCAACATTTGGCCCGAAGACTTCTCACCAACAAAAGTGTGTCCGATGATTCGGAGAAGAACATGATATCCAAATTGAAGGTTAGAACAATCCAATGAAGCGGATAATATCAGTGTCATTTAGTTTAATATACAGCATCCTGCATGTCAGTCCTAGCACACAAATCACACAGTATATATAGCGGACGTAGGCTGTAATATTTCAGGTAAAGTCCATCACATTTAATGTACTCATAAGACTACAAACAGATCATAAGCCATAGAGTTCCTCAAATCAAATAATAACCCCTAAACGCAACAATCCGTAAACCAAAAGTTAACATGAAAAAAAGGCATAGTGCAAAAGGTACACAGTACAAAGTACACAGATAAAAGAAAAATCTTTATCAATGTAACAACACAAATATAAACCAAGTAAGTAACAGACGTCGTCAGAGAAACAGAATAAAAACTACAAATAACACGAGACAAAGATATAAAAAGAAAAGTATGACAAAGAGAGAGCGAGCTGGTGGGTGTATCCAGAAATATAAGCAAATGCTATCAGTAGTGGAAAAAATAGTGTATATATAGGACTGGTGATGCTGCTGATATGGGCTCCAAAGTGAATGTCTGGGGTGCAAAGTTGTTGTCTAGGCAAAACGCGTGTCGGTTGTGAACTGGTGAGTGTCCGCAGGTTGTTTCACGGGTTTTCAGTTTTGCTATTAATGTTAGGGTATGTTCACACGGCATATTGAGCACGCGTCACCTGTCCTATATATACATTATGGCTCCACACTCTCACTGGTCCCGCAGGTCCGCTGCCTTGGGATAAACCTTGACTCCACTTTGTCCTTCAAACCACACATCCAAACCCTTACTTCCACCAGAAAAAATATTTCATGGATCCGACCATTCCTTAACCCTGACACTACTAAAATGCCTGTCCACGCCCTTGTCCTCTCCCGCCTAGACTACTGCAACATCCTTCTCTGCGGCCTCCCGTTTAGCTCCTCGCTACTCCTCTGCCTCTTCCCTCTGCCTTTACTGGCTGCCCATTGCCCAGCGAATTCATTTCAAGTTACTAACCATGACCTACAAGGGTCTCCATAACCTCTCCACTCCATACATCTCTGCCTTAATCTCCAGATATCTCCCCTCACGCAACCTCCGCTCCTCTCAGGACCTTCTTCTCCACTCTCCTCTTGTCACCGCCTTACACAACCGTCTCCAAGATTTCTCTCGTGCCTCCCCCATACTCTGGAACTCACTGCCCAACACCTCAGACTCTCTTCCACCTTCACCAGGTTCAAAAGCAACCTGAAAACCCATCTCTTCAGGATAGCCTACAACCTAGAATAACCCTGCTGTCAATACACTCTCCTCAAACATGTCTGCCCCTCACCTTCTGTCTCCTTCCCCCTTCCTTGTAGATTGTAAGCCTTCGTGGGCAGGGTTCTTTTCCCCTCTGTACCAGTCGTTAGTCACATTTTGGCACCATTGTACTTGTTTGACTTACGTTATGTATGTAACATCCTTCCATGAACAGCGCCCTGGAATCAATGGCGCTCTAATATAAATAATAGTTTGGTTTTTTTTACCACTGATAGCATTTGTTTATATTTACTGATACACCCACTAGCTCGCTCTCTCTTTTAAACATGTTTTTTGTTTTATCTTTCTCTCATGTTTGTAGTTTTTATTCTGTTTTTCTGACGATGTCTGTTAGGATATGTTCACACGACGTGTTGGGTCCGTGTGAACATACGCTTTTAGATGCGTGTTTGGGTCCACCTAGACGGACCCAAACCCGCATCTAACAATGAGCAGTGTGATTTTACATTGCTTGCAATGTAAAACACGTATCATCGTTCAGACGAGTGATCGCCAATGCATGTTACGTTGTGTCTTTCGGATCCTTCCAAGAATTGCGATGTCAATTCTTGGTCCAAAAGACACGGCAGGAGCCCTACAATAAACAATAGGGTGCGATCCTGCTGCATCCAGCACGGATCCAAACACGCAGCTGCGTGTTGGATCCGATCAACGCTACGTTTTTGGATGTGATTTTCGGATCCAAAAACACCATGTGAACCTGTCCTTACTTACATTGTTTGTGTTGTTACATTGATAATGATATATTTCTTTTATCAGTGTATGCTTCCCTTTTGCACTATGCATTTTTTTTTGTTTGGTCAAAATTCATGTCAAAATATGCAATCAAGTTAACCCAGTTTTTTTGACTATACGTTTTTCTGGGAAAACATCTCCTTGCTGTAATTCAGTAGTGATGTCACATTGGACTTCATATATACAATAATAGCCTTTTTCTATTTAGTTACATCTAGGCATCCTGTCATTTTACTTGTCTTATGGTTATCCATGTGGCCTATCTTTATTTCCCCACTTAGAATCCCTTTTAGGAACCATTATGGGAAAGGAGCTGAGAAGCTCAAGCACCCTCTGTTGGATGTAACAAATCCTCAATTTGCTTTTGACCCACTGGGTCTTTGAAAAGCAAGAAGGGATATTTAGCCAAGCAGCATCACTCATCTGTATACAGCTGTTTCAGGGTTTTGCCCCTCGTCAGTACAGAGCAGAGCGATGCTGGCTTAGCTGAGTGGGAGGCAATGAGTAGCTCAGAAAGGGAAGATCTCTCCTTAGGGAGAGCGCCTATATAGGCGTGTGGAGCTCCGAAATTGCCTTTTTGCACTCCACTAAGCATCTGCATATCACAAGGCATTATGGAAAAGGAGCTGAGAAGGAACCATCTCAGAGAGCAAGTCTGTACCAATGACTACTGTTCTGGTGGGCTCTGTCCATGCTTGTTTTGCATGTATGGGTGTTCGTATATATGTATGCTGGTTAAGACTTCATTTTCCCTATCGAAAAATGCCTTTCCCAGTCAGTTAGCTGTGCAGCAGAGGTGCAGCCCTGGCAGTTGTCTCTGAGACAATTTTTTTAAGTGCATAGTGGAATAAATTCAGAGGACAATATAAAATAGCCTGTAATAAAGTTGTATTGCTTTTTTTCAGACCGAGTGTGGTTGCCAATTTACATCAAAGCTGGAAGGCATGTTCAGAGACATGAGCATCTCAAACACCACTATGGATGAATTCCGGCAACATTTACAGACCACGGGGGTAGGGAACAAAAGATATCTCTCTGTAATGGATGAATTTCTATGTGTTTATTTGTACTATGTGGTCATTTTTGTGTTTTCTGATATTACAGGTTTCCTTAGGAGGTGTAGATCTCACAGTCAGAGTACTTACCACTGGCTACTGGCCTACACAATCTGCTACACCAAAATGCAACATCCCACCAGCTCCTAGGCATGCTTTTGAAATATTTAGAAGGTAAGTTTAACAGAAAAAAAATGACCGTCATTAGAGAGCTTCATGTATCAGAACAGCAGATACAAACCGCTGCCTCTATTGCCTCAGCAACCTATCACAGTGCATTTTTCTAGAAGCTTCCTTATTGGCTGCTATGAAAAAAGGTTCTCCAGTGTAGCCTATTATTGTATGTACCGGTCTCTCTGTTGTGGTTGGTTGCCATGTTTGCTTACTTTAGGCCTGATTTGTCAGTTTGATGCAATTGTTGTTTATTTTTATGCTTATTTTATATAGCAGGCTGATATTTACCACCAATTTTCTTTTTGTAACCTGCGTTACTCAGACCATTGTAGAGTTTGCTTCATAAATAAGGAGTTTGTGTTCAACACCACTCTTTATCAAAGTAGTTACACCAGGATGCTAAAAAATGAGTGAACTGAATCTTTCAATGTCTAACAATGTCTCTGTGTTTACAGTGTATAAGAACAAAAATGAAGCAGGCTATATGCCTCTGTGTGTACAGTACATTGTTAGTTTATAGAAATAAACTGTTATTCAGGCATAAACTCCATGTCATTAAGTGTAACAGAAATGCTAGGACATGTCTTAACAGAAGGTTGGGATGGTGATGTCCCTCTCTGTGTGTCTTATCAGCAGCACAGCAGCTTATTTCTTACCAACAAACTTTAATCCTTTAGAGCTCTGTAGCCTTGTGCCATGCTGTTTAGAATCCCCACGACCAATGTCCCTCTAAAAAGGCTAATCTAGGAATGCAAATCATTGCTTTAGAACCACCCACAGCCTAACCAGGAAGTGGGAGTCTGAAGCTGGCTGTGAAGAGCAGGCTGTGTGAAACGGCATGGTGGGAACACCACTTTTAAGCTCAAGGCTGATACTACTTTCTCAATCGCTGTTGTCACTGTTGAACTTCAGTGATTTGATGGTTGCTTTTTAACTTACTAAAAATGCCTACTAACATTACAGGTGCTAGATTAGGTGAAGACTGTCTTATACATCCCTGCTGGAGAAATAACTGATCACTGATCACTGATGCTTGACCATTTACATCCAATATACAAAGGTTTCATCAAGCAGGTTTCTGGGAACATTTTGTCACTATGATTGGCTGATGAAAAGGGCTGAGATGGGGAGGCATGAAATAGGTTTCTCTTGCCTTTCATGCCTGAAAAAAACAAACTACTGGATTATATCTGCTGCTTGCTTTATGGAAGGTCCAAATGACAGAAGAGTGGGCTTGTGTGCTGGGTTCTTAGTTTGAACCCTCTAAAGACTTGGGAGAGCTGAGCACCAGTATTTAATAGAAAGCTTGGACCATAAGACAAACCATAAAAGCCTAAAAAGGGGGAAATATTATTGTAGACCTACAGACACCTAGTTGATATGATATACTGTAGTACTATATTGTAATTGTCCATCCTGTAATCTTGCTTGTATTCTCATGTTGCATATCATCTACTACTGTTGGCTCTTTTGTATGACATTTTTTTCTGCCTATTTTTCCTCCGTTAAGGTTTTACCTTGCTAAGCACAGTGGACGACAACTCACATTGCAGCACCACATGGGCTCAGCAGATCTCAATGCCACGTTCTATGGGCCTGTAAAAAAGGTAAAGTAAACCTCCTGTCTGCACAATCAGTAAAGTGACTGAAATCTATCAAACATCTCCCCTTCTGTAGACACTAGATCTGTTCAGATGTTATAGTTTTTATGCTTTATGTTGTCCTAGGAGGATGGCTCAGAGGTTGGGGTTGGAGGAGCACAGGTTACTGGTTCGAACACAAGAAAACACATACTGCAAGTCTCTACCTTCCAAATGACTATACTAATGCTTTTCAACAACAGAGAAAAGTATACTTTTGAGGTGAGTTATTCAAAACTTTTCTAAGGTTTGACCTATAGAGAATAAGAAAACACACAAAATTATAAACTGGACAGTCCGGTCCAATAATATGTCAAGTTACAAATTTTTCATCGCTGAGGCAGAATGCTGAGGGGGACTCTGTACTATAAGAACAGTGAGACTGAAACTCTGTGCCAGAGACAATTGTCATGTATGCTTTTCTGGACTCTGAGAGTGGTAGGAACTAGATTTCTGGAGAAGGGGCAGAATAAATCAGGGAACTTACTATCAATACCAGATTGGGGCTTAAGAAGAGTGTCTATAAGTCCTCTGGAAGAACACAGGAGATAAGCTGAACCTGTCCTTTTTTTTATCTTTTTTTTTTTAAGCCTTACAAACTGTTCTTTTGTGAGCTTACTGCATACTGTTAGGGGCCGTTCACACGGCTTATTCTGTGACTGATTCCAGCCGTACTGCGCACCGGATTTGCGATGCAGTACGGCTGGAATCCGTCCCAGTCATTACGGTAATCCACAGTTCTCATAGAGAACTGTGGATTCCGTCTCTTCTCCCCCCTCGGCGAATACGCCGAGGGGGGAGAAAGTGACATGCACATTATTTACGGCGTGTACGAGCCGTGAATGAGTGTCTATGGGGCCGGCGAGCTGCTGGCCTCCGCCCCGTCTCCGCTGCTCGGCAGCCGGCATAATTGCGGGGTGAAATCCGTCCCCGCAATTACGTCGGCAATAAGCCGTGTGAACATTGCCTAAGAGAATGGAGTTCATTTATTACGGCAATTGGTTCCAAAATACTGGCATACATGCTTTACACCATATATATGATGTGCTTTAGATAGTTTCTAGCAACACTTGCACCTAGTCCCAAAAAATGGGAGTGGTCTCTGCTAATAGAAGGTTTAAACTTGGACAAGATAGTTTAAACATGCCATGTCTACATAATTAGATTGTCTAGTATTAAAAGGGTTTTCTCACTACAGTGATTACCAAAAGAAATTGTATCCAATACAGTAATATAGAAATGTAAAAACAATACTTTATTAAATCATATTATAAACAATTAAAAATAGCAGACAAACTCGCACCCAAATAAAAAATACCCAACTAATCCTACTGAAACATAATGCTATAAATAATATAGCTGATAATAGTATCAAAACATCACCCATGAACCAAACGCGCTGGCGAAACGCGCGTCGCTCGGTTCATTCTAATCCGCTGATTCTTGGTGATGTATAAAAATTGTTTTTTTTTTACTTATTTATGTGATGTTTTGATACTATTAGCACCTATATGATGTATAGCATTATGTTTCAGTGGGATAACTTGGGTATTTTTTATTTGGGTGTGATTTTTTCCGTTACTAATATATTTTTTAATTATTTATAATATGATTTAATAAAGTATTGTTTTTACATTTCTTTTAGTATTCTTTGTATTTATGGTATCCATTCTATTTGATTGGCCCTTGTATTTATAGGTTTACTCACTACAGTGATTAGCTTTTAACCTGTAGGGACAGATAATTAAACTCTTTCTAAATACTTTTATTTGTTGATTTTTTTTATTATTTTTTTTTTAATATAAATGTGGTAGTTGTACCGATTTGCTGTGCAAAGTTAACATGTCATTTATACCATGCAGTGAGTGCGATAAGAAACTAGCATAAACACTACCAGGATTGCTGTATTTTGTTCCTCTCGCCACAGAAAAATAAAAATGTTCTATCAGAATATAGCAATGCATAAACTCTTACACACCAAAAAAGTACCATTAACACGAAGTGCTCAGTTTTAAATATTTTTTGTTTTGCGTACGTTATTGAATAAACTTTTTATACAGAGTGGCCTTTAATAAAGTCAGTGTCTGACACCGTATAATGAACTCCAAGAACTGCATGATGCACCATTAGTGTATGTCCACATGGCGTGTTGCGTTCGTGTGATCATACGTTTTTAGATACGTGTCTGGATCCGTCTGTTGGACCCAAAGACGTATCTAATAAATAGCAGTGGGATTTACATTGCTTTTACTGTGAAACACGCATCGGCATTCAGACATGTGATCACCGATGTGCGTCTCGCTGTGTCTTTCGGATCCGTTCCAAGTATTATGTCAATTCTTGGTCCGAAAGACACAGCGAGAGCCCTATTTTAAATTATAGGGTGCGATCCTGCTGCATCCAACACACATCCAAACACGCAGATTGTGTTGGATCTATTTAGGATCCGATCGCCGCTGCGTTTTTGGATACGATTTTCGGATCCAAAAAACGCCGTGTGAACAACCCCTTACATGAGCTGGCCTGTGTGTATAAGTCAGTACAAACATGAGGCTTATGCCAGCATTACAAGCGACCTGGTTGTATCACAGAGAGTAGTTATGTATAAACTGCTCCCATTGTGTCATATTCTGAGCGTCATTTATCAAATGTCTTGTTACCCATAGCAACCAATCACAGTGCAGCTTTCATTTTACCACAGCCGCTTAAGTAAGGAGCTGAGTGCTGATTGGTTGCTGTGGACAACAGGGCCAGTTCACAGTGTAGATGAGAGACTGTGTCACCACAGAAGACTAGTGTGACAGTCATGACTAAAGCCTCTCCATAGTGGCCTCACGAGGCTGCTTCTGGTTTATAGGACTAGAAAAATATTTAGTGAAAATAATGAAAAAATGTTTCTGTGAAGAAGAAAACTGCCCATTTCTTGTCCCACGCATTGTAATAAAACTCCAACTATTGCTAAAACCTATGAGGCTGGGAATAAACACCAGTCTGACATTTGGTGATTTAAGTAGAAAATTAAATGGGAAAAACCAAAGTAAAACATGTCTGTCTGAGACTGATGAGCTATTCATACAAAGATTCCTTAAAAAAACTGTTTACCTATCCTATTATCATATACTTGAGACGAAATAATAAATATGTCTACCCTGTTGAATCAACTCCGTTCCATAGCTAAATTGGATACAATATCATAGGCCTGTATTTGAAAAAAAAAAAATTGGACAGCCCCTGGATAATTTAATATGTGATAGATATTGGTAATATTTGACATTGCTTATAATGGACGAATAGTTATGAAATATGTATAGACATATCGCATACATATCCCCATTGTTTCCTATGTGGATTTTACGAGGGAAAAATGCCTCAAGAATTGATGTCACTTATGTTTATGAAAAAAAAACGCTCTCAATTACGCTTGTGATATACGCTTCATGTGAATGACAAGGTGTATTTTACATTATATTCATTGAAGGAGATTGGAAGCTTGTCTGAGGTCTATTTTTGGGCCGTTTTCCGGTGCGTCAAACGTGATAAAATACAGGCCAAAAACGCCTTGTGAACATACCCAGATGATCTGGATGATTGGATTTTGAGAAAAAAATCCAAAGACTGGATGTTCATACTTATTAAATGTCTTTAATTCAGGCAGTAATAGGCCTCTAAGATTCATAATGCTAGAAATTTAACTAGAATACTATTTAATATCTGCTTTGTCTGGTCATACTTGCTTGAAATATTTTACTCACTGCGGTATTATTAAAGCTTGGTATAAGAGAAGTGAGGTGCCATTTTTCTGTGATCACCAATTCAGTATTGCTCACCCTCTTTTCCTTCTATTGTATGACAATAAGGATAAATAAAGGCAGTGAAGTTTTATCTTTTGGCAGATTCTTTTTTCCTAATTCACAATAAATCTATGTATTTGAGAATTGTCTATGCAATTGTTATCCTTTTCAGCTTGGTTTGACTTTTTTTGTTTTTCTGTTCAGCACATCTTGTTGATTCTCGTTATGTCGAGGTTGTTTTTACAAACAAGTTTTGTTTTCTGTTTCTAGTGCAATCTGTTTCAGAGAATGTCTTAAAACATTTTATTTGTTTACTTAGGAAATTCAACAAGAGACGGACATCCCAGAGCGAGAGCTTGTGAGGGCACTTCAGTCTCTAGCCTGTGGAAAGCCAACCCAACGAGTCCTCACAAAAGAACCCAAATCTAAAGAAATAGAGAGCGGGCACATGTTCACTGTTAATGATCAGTTCACTTCCAAACTTCATAGAGTTAAAATCCAAACAGGTGGGTATAGGGATATAGGAACTGCTAGTGGAGGTGAAGCTGGGGATGTCGGGGACAGATGTGAGAAGGGAAAAATATTTACAAACGTGACTCAGAGATTTACAACATACAGTAAATCTGCTTTAGGATTGTTTGAATGTGAGAAGAGATCATTAGTGACTATTGTCTTGATCATCTGATCAGATAAACTTGTTACTTTAAAAATTAAGGTGATATTCCCTTTAATGTATTCAAACTTTTTTTGCTAATTAAAACTATATATTCAACCAATTTTTTTTATCTTCTGATTTACAGATTTTGTTAATCTATTATTAGATTATGAACTACCTGACTTTGGTCCCAGCTAAAGGGGTAGTCTCCTGTGTTAAAATACAAAGGCTAATCATATATTAGAAAAAGGTTTAAAAGAATAGTTATGTAGCCGCAAACCATTCACTGGTTTGTGCATTTTAATATATTTTGGCAGTTCTCGTCTTGTCTTGAATTCTCACCCTTGTAAATTAAATAAATTCTATTGAATAATGTTCAATGAATATGTACTTTGATTTTTTTTTTTCAGTGGCGGCCAAACAAGGTGAATCTGATCCAGAAAGAAAAGAGACTCGACAGAAAGTAGACGACGACAGAAAACATGAGATAGAAGCTGCTATAGTGCGGATAATGAAATCTAGAAAGAAGATGCAGCACAATGTATTAGTAGCAGAGGTATTATTAACTTTTTCTAAAAACTATAAATATTTGTATAAATATTTAGAAATATTAAGAAATTTGATCACATGTGGTTTTCACAGTTCTGGTTGACATGCCTTCTCCAGAATTGTTATCCTTAAGTGACCTTTTATGTCTAGCAATTTTTCAGAGGGAATTGAATAGATATAATGAGAAACAGTATACAGGCAGTCCCCGGGTTACAAACAGGATAGGGACTGTAGGTTTGTTCTTAAGTTGAATTTGTATGTAAGTTGGAACAGGTTTATTTGTTACATGTAACTCCAGCACAGAAGTTTTTTTTTTTTTTCCGCTTTGGATAGTGCAGGGAAGGGTTTTACATTTGTTTTGCTGTCTGTGCCCCTGTTAAGAAGATTTCACCGCCTTTTCACCTCATGTGGCTGTGACATACTGGAACTTGTCGTTCCACAGCTACTATCTGCTATGGAACATGGAACAACAAGTTCCAGCATGCCCCATATGTCTCCGTTTGTAACTAGGGGAAAGATGTAAGTCGGAACGGTGTAAGTAGTGGACTGCCAGTAATTTTACTTTATTTATTTTGTTAAATTTGCTTAGTATTTTACACATTTCACTAAATGGTGTAAAGCAGCACCTAAATAGAAGTGTTTACATTTTGTGTGGTGTGTGTATAATAAATAAATATACATATACGTATATATGTGTGTATGTATATATAGATGCGCATACACACACGAATATACATACATTTATTTATATTTAGATTTACATATAGTGTTCCTTTGTGAGCAGAGTGATTCATATACACAACTTGTAATATTTCTTCTCTTCCAGGTAACACAGCAATTGAAGGCCCGGTTCCTTCCAAGTCCAGTTGTTATTAAGAAACGTATTGAAGGACTTATTGAGAGAGAATATTTGGCACGAACACCTGAGGATCGCAAAGTATACACATATGTAGCATAGAAAATGCGACCTGCTAATTGATTTACTCTTGGACTTCATACCCCTTCGCATGGACTGGGAAGTTCTTTTAAATCATTACACGGTTATGAGCGTCATCTATTAAATTACAGTACGTGTTCTAGAACATGCACGACAAGCCTACAAGATTTTACGACACCAGATTCCCTTGGGGGGCCTTTGTAGATATCATTTATACAATTCCTTTGTGGAATTGTTCACACCCAGATTTCTCTTTTTCTCGATACTGTATGGAAAGAACAGGAAACACCAAAAAGGAAAAAAAAAAAAAATGAATAAAAAACGAATTTAGAAAATACAAGTTAATAAAATTTTGGGGAACTTACTCCCTGCCCCCAAATGTTAGTGGTGGTGTTTGTTCATCTGCTGAATCTAATGCTTTTCTTTAAGGGTATATAAATGGAAATGCCGAGTTCTGTTGCAGTTCAGGTTGTGGGAATAAATTAAGTTTTTGTAGTATTAAACACAGGAACGTCATTACAATGCCAGGATGGGTGTTGGGCTGCTTTTTATTTTGATCCTTGCACATAAGTTTTGAATTGACACATGTGAACTTATTTGTCTTTATGATAAAGTCTTAGTCTACCTTTATGTATATTTTTCTTCCTTCTTTTTTGCACTCTGGACCATCGGCACCCGATCAAGATCAGTACTGTTTTGACTCTTAGTTTCTTTTGTACAAGTAGTTGGTGGAAGATTCAGACTTTCCACTTTGTCACATCGCTGGAGAGGCAGTGGTAGAGCAATGTATTCTGTTTATTGGCAACTTCGAATTGTACAAGCAGGAGTGTTTATCTGGTGTTTGTTTAACCCTATTTATTCAAGCAGTTGCTCCAAACACCGATTTCACAACAACCTGTGAACTTCTGACAAAGTATGCTTTTGACATGCAGAGAACAGCTTAATGCTGAAGAGTGAAACCCCTGTAGAACCTGCTATGCATCTAGTGTATATAACCACTGTATTTTCCTAAAGTGATGCCTTTTCCACATGACTTCACTTGCCCATTACACACTGCTTCTTGTCTCCTTTTCAACAGCATATATAGGGCAAAACGTCTTATTCTAGGTCCTATAAATCAGCCCTATGTACTCATATGCATGTTGAGCGTTGAGTGCCATTGTTGACTTTGCAAGTTGAAAAAAAAATACATTGTCCTGAGAGTTTTATGTTTATTTTACAGCTAGAAATGGATATTAATCTGCACCATGTTCGTACTCAATGTGAATTATTTTCCTCTGGGATTTTTGTTCCACATAAACATGTGAAAGTTGTCCATCAAACATTCATTTACTGAATCTCAGCAAGTCTTGTTCTATTCTTATCCACAAACGTTACCACAGACGAAAGAAAATGTTCCAGTGTTTGCAGTTGTAAATAACATTTTACTTGTTTACTATATTCTTTTAAAAGACCATTTTATGCTATACATTTATGGTAATAAGAGCCTGCAAATTTGCAATAAACAGGGTTTTTACTCTTCCATGTTTACATTGCAATGCAAATTTCTGGGGGAATAAAAGGTGTAACATTATCGGCTTGCAGTTTCTATAATTTTGTATGATCTAAAAGATAAAGTACAAAAAAGTAAGTCTAGTGTTTTTCTGGTTTAGTGTATTATGTTTTAAGGTAGGTGAAGTGTCACACTAAAGGGTTTATTTGTACAGTTCTATATATTGTTTAATAATGAAAATGAACCTCCAAAATGGATGGATTGGAACTTTATATTGTAGCAGTGCAATTATCACTCGTCATGTTGTCATTAAGTAATAGCACTGGAGTAGTATTTTTTTTTTTTTTTTTTCCCCTTGCCTGTATATTCTGTCATGGAGTCTTTTTTGAGTGGATTCTACAATGAAGTGAAGTCATGTTGACTTCATATTGTTTGCCCGTAAGCAAACTTTGAATATCAGAAATTTTTTGAAATTTTTAAAATCTGAAATGTCACTTTGTGTGAGAATAACTTTTTGACACTTTTACCTATCCATGTGATTCAGAGAGTTTTCTTGTGACATATTGTGTTTTAAGTTGGTAAGAAATTTTGGTCCAAACAATCCTTATTTGTGAAGAATTTGCCGTTTTCAAACTTAAAAAATTTGTGTGTGTAAATTATTCCACTCAAAATAGTTTTATAACTAGCATCTACCATATGTCCACTGTAGGTTGGCATAATTTTTTTAAATGTCTTTTTTTTTACGGAATTAGGGGTCTTAGAAATTTTAGTAGTCAATTTTCACATTTTCAAGAAAATTTGCTATATTAATTTTTAAGGGCCAGTCTTTCACATTTTCAACCAAATTTGCTATATGCATTTTTTAGGGTCCAGTTCTAATGAGGGTCCTGCATCTTAGATACCCCCATAAGGATGTCATCTAAGAAACTACACCCCTTAAAGTATTTACAACAGTGTTTAGTAAGTTTATTGTCCCTTTGGGTATTTCACAGAAATTAAGGCAAAGTGGAGGTGAAATGTAAAAATTTAACTTTTTTTTTTTTTTTTGTGTGTGTGCAGATTTTCAGTTTTTATTCATTATTCACAGGAACATGGTAGATGTGACCAGGGAAATGCAACTTAATATTGATTCCCCAGATTCTGCCGTTTTCAGAGATCTCCTATATGTGGCCCTAGTCCACCACTTGGTTCAATAAGAAACCTCAGAGTAGGAGGAGCATCTACCTGACTTTGGGGTCTCATTTTCGATAAAATTTAGGCGCGATTTCAGGTTTGGACACACCCTAAGTGCTAAAACCTAATAACACCCCTTATTGGAAACTACACCCCTTGAGGAATCTATCCAGGAGTTATAGTGAGTATATTGACCCCAAATGTGTTTTGCAAATTTTTTTTTAGCGTTAGGCTGTGAAAATGAAAACATTTATTTTTTACCCAACAATCTGCAATTTTAGCTGAATTTTTTTTTACTTTTACAAGGAATCCTGGAAAAAAGCACCCGAAATTTTGTTACACAATCTTTTCCAAGTTCGGTAGTATCCTTTGTGTGTGTGTGTTAACTGCTGTTTGGGCACATGGCAGGGCATACAAAGGAGGGAGGGCTGTTTGGCTATTGGAACGCTGATTTTGGTGGGTGCCATGTCCCATTTGGAAAGCCCCTAAAGTACCAGAACAGATTAAACCTTCCAGAAGTCGCCCCATTTTGGATTTAACAACCCTCATAGATCTTATCTAGGGGTGTTTTGTGCATTTTGGGAACGCAGGTGTTCCATAGTTTGTTTGTTTTTTTTAAGTTTTTTTTTTTTTTTTTAACATTTGGCCATGAAAATAGGAGGGGAACGTAAATGCACCACTGTTTTTTGGACTTTAATTTTACAGCATTCGCTGTGCGGTATAAATCACATAATAACTTTTAGGCCGTGTTCACACGGCTTATTCACGGCGGATTTGTGCCTTTAAAAATTATAAAAAATTAAAAATTGGTGGGTTTTGTTACTTTTTAATTCCACAAGAAATTGTTTATAAAAAAAAAATTAAAAAAAAAGGGAAAAAACAGGTTTTTTAAATTAGATAAACAAGTTTTTTACTAAAAAAAGGAAAAAAAAAAAATTTTTTTTTTAGTTATTTTGTTGAAATGATGATTAAGAGCTTGTTTTTTTCGGGAAAAGTTGAGGTATTTGAGTATCACTATGGGGTTCATATGACGCTTGATCACTTTTTAGTAAGGTTTTTGTGAGGCGTTTTGAGCAAAATACAGCAATCCTGGTAGTGTGTTATATTTTTACAGCGGTCACCGTGCAGTATAAATGAAATGCAGCTTTACCACAGCAGGTCTATACGATTATGGCGATACCCAATTTGTTTTTGTTTTTATGTTTTACTGCTTTTATAAAAAAAAAAAACAACACTTTTATTCAAAAAGGAGAATATAATCTCATAATCTGAGAGCCATAACTTTTTATTTTTCTGTGTACGGAGATGTTTAGGGGCTTGTTTTTTGGGGGGAGAAGGCTTTTGATCGGTTTTAAAGCTGTTTTTTTTTTTTGGAAGACAGGGTGAAGAAAATACTGCAATCCTAGTAGTGGTTTTTAATTTTTAATTTTAAAACAGGGCCCCCATGCAGTAACGTGATAATTATTTTTTACTCTTTGGGGTTGGACTTTTAAGGCAATATCCAATTTATATTATTTTTTTATGTTGAAGCGTTTTTAAATAAAAAGTGTTTACGTGAAAAAACAATATTACGCATCGCTATCTTTTTATAGCCATAACCTTAATTTTTATTTTACAGATTGTGAAAGGGGTTTTTTTTGCTGGATAACGATTTTTTTATTTGGCACCACCTTGGCTTTTTGAGCCCTTTGAACGCTTTTTTTCCTTTTTATGGGCTCGGGAATAAACAAAAATTCTGTGTTTTTTTTTTTACCTGTTCCGTGGAGGTTTAATTTAAAATTACAGTTTTGTGGGGATTTATTACGTACCGACCATTCCCAAAAATATGATTCTTTTTATTCTTGATCATTTGGCTTCCGTTGTAAAGGGGGAAAAGGGCGGTTTTATTGTTTTATTTTTTTTTTTCCGATCTTTGATACAAAAAAGATCAATACAGAGCAGAACTGCCCTCACGTCCCCCAAAAAGCATTGCGGAGCATTGTGATGTCGAGACGCTAGATGTTTTTCGAAAAGCATCCGGCTTTTTTGGTAGGGCACGGCATTAGTGCTCTCCTGCACCGTTTACGACTGAAGGAGTTCCCTTCTGTTTTTCCCCTTTACTGGGGCGACGTGATAATCGCGACGTTAAGGGTTTAACACAGGCAGCCGGGAAAAAAAAAAACCAAAAACTCACAGCCAAGAATATTAAGCACCCTAAGGGCTTGTCCCTACGGCACAGGTTTACAGTCGGTTTTACAGACAGTTTTCGGTTTTTAAAGTAACCTGTAAACAGACTGTCAACCTTTTACATTGACTTTAATGGAAAATCCGTGCAACAGTCCCCGCTGGACGGTGTTTCACATCACCAACAGTCCAAAAAACTTAGAACATGTTCCGCCCGGTTTTCGGCCGGAACACGAACATGTGGGTGCAAAGGGGGAGGGCGTGAATCCACAAACTGCGGGCAAAAGCAGTCCTCCTGTGTGCCAAAAAAAAAGACTAAATACCGATTATTTGGTCTTCCGTGTAATGACCCTAAGGTATTCACACTGCATCAGAGAAAAAACGGCCCCAAAAGCGGCCGTTCTCTCTCTGATGCAGGGACCGGCTTTTGTCACCTTTTTGCAAAAGCCCCGGCCCCCTTCTCTTTTCCCGCCCCCCCTTTTCAATAATTGTATGGAAGAGTCAAGAAGACGAGAAGCACCGGCGTTTTTTTAAAACATGTTTTTATAATACGCCGCTGCCGAAAAAACGGCAAGAAAAGACAGCTTTGAACTGCAATCGCTTTTCTATTTCCGCAGGCACCCACCGACGACGACTCCCGCCTTTTTTAAAAACGAAAACGCCGGAGATCAACGTAATCCTGTGCATGTGGACATACTAACCGGCCAGGGTTAATGGCAGCGAATAGCGGACGGGTTTTTTTCCCCGCAAATTACGCCGTGTGGGGGGGGGCTGGCAGCTCGCCGGCTCCATAGACATGCATTATCCACAGCGCGTTTTCCCCGGGCCGGAAATGTGCATGTCACTTTTCCCCGCTTGGGGTTTTTTGCCGAGCGGGGAGGGGGGACGGAAGCTTTTTCTCTAGGGAACTGTGGATTACCGTAATGACAGGGACGGATTTCACCCGTATTGGAGCGCAAACACGGCGCGAAATCCGTGCCCAAATCAGCCGTGTGAACATCGCCTATGGGTGCTTTCACACAGTGCCGTTTTGGTGTGTTTTTTCACTTGTTGTACTGCACTGCAATTTACCTACCTTTTATGACAAGCGAGCTTCTTCTCTGTTATCTAAATTGTTTGAAAAGGTGATACAAGTGACTAATCATTTAGTTTGTAATTACCACGACTTTAAGCACAATAATTGATTACTCATAACAACTTTCCAAACAATTTAGATAACTTGAAGTACGGCAAATAAAAAAATCACACCATCTTTAATGCAAGTGATTTTGAAATGAACTCTTATTTGGAACACAGGTGAATTGTGGTGTAATTTTAGAAAACGCATGTGCTTGTTAACCGTTTACGTTTTTGATGCTGTTGAAAACTCAGCAAACACATCATGTGAACGCAGCCTGAGTTTGAGGAGACACAATGCAGTTGCCTTTTTAAGGGCTTTATGCTACATGCAGTTTCTGCACTCAGGGTGTTGCAGTTACAAAGTGTTTTAAATCTTAATTTTAGGATTGCCATTATGTTGCAACTTGCAAATATTGTCCTTTGATGTATCTGTTTTTTTAATTAAATATAGTGCTCCCACAATAACAAGGATCTACAGAACACCGTTCATTACTGCTGCCTTCACCACCTGCGGTTCAGCTAAACCCATTAACAGTGCGGTTAAGGTTTGCATGCAGTTGAACCAGTTAAATTATGTGGCCGATGCAGGAACAGGAAAAAGAAATCCTGAACTCAGTATCAGTTTTACATTGTGGTTTTACTATTAACAAGCATAGAAACTTGTTAGACTGCAGTCCCTGAGATTACATATGTATTGTTTCTAGGGCATATTCACATACATGCTGCATTTGGTTTAAAGAGAACCTGTCACATAGATTATGCCCCCCCCCTTGCTGAAGACAGCACAAGCTAGTGTCAGACATGCCGCTTACAGCGCTGTGTCCCTTATTCTGTAAGTTTCTGGGGTTTTCGAGTATTTAGTGCTCAAATCTGCAGTTTTCAGCCAGAAAAGAGTCAAAAAAGAAGTCAGTTTTTTTCAAACCCCGCCCATCTGATTATAGCCCCACCCACCTCAACTGACAAACCTATTACTTTGAATAGGTAGAAGCATGTGAAAAACTGCCAGGTGGGCAGGGCTAGCCTTTGGTGGGCGGGGCTAACACCAGCTCATGAATAAGATTTGAGGGGTAAATGCTCTAAAACTACAGCATCTTACAGAATAAGAGACAGAGCTGGAAACAGCAGGTCTGACACTAGCTTGTGCTGACCTCAGCAAGGGGGGCATAACCTATGTGGTAGGTTCCCTGTCAGTTTTATATGAATTCTTACATGAAAAAAAACACCTCTGTTCCTCAGTATGAAATTGGGAACAAACAGGATAACAATAAAAGCCCATTGCACTTCTATGAAAAAGCTATTGGATGTGATACAACTTTGTGTATAAGATCCTAAAAGTACTTTAAAAAGTGCAATGCAGCAGGCCAAATCTTAAGAACCTAGTAGCCAGTACACCTGGTGTGCCCCCCTTCTTCCTTTTCTCTGATTGTATGTATGAAAGTAGTAGAGTCTACAGTACTGTCCATAATTATTTTTTTCTTTAAATAAACATGGGTGTTTTTTTTCCCTAAGGGTGCTTTCAGACAGTGCATTTTTGATGCATTTATTTTATGCGTTTTTTGTGGAGGAAGGCACAGCAATCAATTGCTGTGCATTCCTGCACAAAAACCGCATCAAAAAAAGTATCAAAAACGCACTGTGTGAAAGCACCCTAAGGCCCCGTTTACACTGCTTATTTGCCGAGGATTGGCGCCGTATTTTTGGCCGGATTTGCGCTTCAATTCGGCCCAATTCCCGGAGTCATTACGGTAATCCATCTCTCATGAGAACATGGAACCGTCGCTCCTCCCCCCCCGGGGAAATCCGCCGGGGGGGAGAAAGTGACATGCACATTTTTTACGGGGGCGGACGCGCCGTGACAAGCATTGTCTATGGGCCGGAGCGGCCCCCCGCCACGCTCCGCCCCCGTCCCCCGTCCCGCCCCTTAGTCCCAGCGGATTTGTGCGCTCAATACGGCGCACAAATCCGTCGGGAATAAGCCGTGTGAACGCGGCCTTAGGCTATTACCTACATGCAAGACTGATGTTAATTAGAGCGTCTGACAAAATATGCTAAAAATATATTTGTTGCTTTGTGTGTTTTATGCTTCAAAAATGTTGTCCCCCTTATTCAGGTTTATACAGATTTGGCTCTGCCAAAGTATAAATGCACTAATGTGGTATATCATATGAGCAATCAATTGATTGCATACTTAAATCTACTGGGATTAAAAAAGAGAAAATTAAAATGCCTACATACATAAATAAAAATCCCAAGAAAAATAAAAAAAAGTCCTTATCTACGGGAGGAAAAAAACCACATGATTGCTATGGTTTCCACCATAAGAACTCTAATCTAGAAATCACATTCGTTATCTTACATGATAAAAAATTTTAAAAAAGATTTCCAAAAAAAGTCAGACCACAAGCCCTCACGTAGCTTTGCCACCAGAAAAAAATATTATCGGTCTTAGGATATGAAGACACTCAAAAAAAAAATGTTTTTATTTAAAGTTTTTGTTGTGAATAAGAAAAACCATTATATATTTGGTAATGCATCATTGTCCTAAATCATAGACTAAAGTTATAAAGTTACCCCCCCCCCACCGTTTCTCCCCAAAGAGTTACTAACTTATAAATTTATCTACTCCAAAATGATGCTGAATAAACAAACCCTCTCTTTATTGATGGGTAGGAAGGGGAGGCATTAGAGCAAAAATAAAAATAGTTGATTTATTTTGATGTTGCCATTTACTTTCTAAGCACTTTTTTCATCAAAATGAGATTACATTTTGATATACAGGAGAAGTATGGAAACATTTTTGGGGAAAGTACTAATATGATTTCCATTTTGGATGAAAAAAAAAGCGGTGGAGTGGATCTCCAGACTTTAGCAAGACGATGTCAATTATATACTCTTTTACCTGTTTTCTAATTCAAGCTTCGTACCTGTATATTGTGAAATGGCAATTTACATATTTGTTCCCAAACAGCTAGAGGATTTATTTTTGTTAATTTTTAGTGGAAGATCAAAATTGGTGCTAAGAAAAAGCTGAGTAATTGTCCATCTATTTTTAAGAACGAAAACAAAGACCTGATTGGTTGTAGGTATTGTTCCTTTGCATTGGTTTTGTTACCTCTTCCTCCACTAACCTCTGAGAAAACCATGTATCTGTGGAGTGTTATGACTTGAGGAAGTAGTACAATAGACTGACTATTGACCTTTTTTAGTACAAAACAAAAACATACACTGTAAGGGTAAGTTCACACGGCTTATTTTGGGGCACATTTCGCCACGTATTGTGAGCGTATTGCGCTCTAATACGAGCGAAATGCATCCCAATCATTACGGTAATCCCACAGTTCTCATAGAGAACTATGGATTACGCCTCTGCTCCGTGGGCGTACAATACGATGTTCTGGGCGTGTATTGCATGAGGGTTTTAGTCATCCCCACTGATATAAACAGTACATTTCGACCAAAGAATGAGCGTGTTCAAAGTGTTTTTTTTTTATTATTATTAAATGCATACCGAAAATACATGTCATATGAGCTACATTGTGTATTTTATATTGAGGTCAATGGGTCTTCTTTTCTTTCAGTTTTAAATGAGGAAGCCACGAGGAGTAAAACTAGAAACCCTTGTTGTATGAACAGAGTCTGAGGCTATGTCTACAAAACAATGTTAAAATGACGTCCAAAATCCCAAAAGAATTTTAAAAAAAACCCCCCGGGCTGTTTTTTTTTTGGCACGGGTTTGTTCTAAAAAAAAAAAAAAAAAGTGGGCTTTAAATTTTTCCCCCAATTGAACGTTATGGGATTCCCCATGGAAGAAATGACATTTAAGAAATCTGGTGGATTTCAATACCGACCGGAACAAATCTGTGTTGTGTAGACTACAGCACATATGTTTTTTTATTGCTGTCAATGGGGCGCAGGTTACGGTCAGATTTTCAGTGGATTCTAAATATTGAATCGCCGAAAATTCCACCAAAAACCAGTGCTGTGTAGACAAAGCCTTAGAGAAACCTATGGCCCAACTTGTTTAAATCTTCACTATGATCGCTCTTGACTGTGGTATTCAATGGAGATACCATCAAGATTAAAAAGGGGTTTTCCATTACGAGCTTTAGCCTGTCAGTGTCCCTGGTAAGTTGAAAAATGAGGGGCGTGCTTCTTGGCTGTCTTTCTGCTCCCTCTCCCCCCTCCCATAGCCAAAGGCAGCTACGAAAACCTTATACAGGGGGGGGGGGGGGGGGGGGTTTGTGCCAGGTTCCCCCCTGTGGTGCCTCCTAGGTCGTTGCAGGAGGGGGTGATCTATGAGTGTAGGAGGAATGTGAATTTTGGTGTCTAATAACAGAGAGAGGGGGGCAAGTGTTCCCCATTCCCCTGTTTAAAGTTACAAGTCTCCACTTTCCAGAAACAAAAAGGGAAGTGTTACAATACTAGGTGTCTCACTAATAGGGGAAAACATAAAAACACATGCCTGATCTCTATAGTTTTTATAGTCACGTTCCAAAAATATCAGATTATAGAAACAGACAGGGTCACTGCTGTCACATCTATCTGTGTAGAGAGAGGAGGAAGCAGGCACACACAGGGTTAATCCAGGCTGCAGGACACAGACTCCGAGTCCTCCTCCCCCCTCATTCCATCCAGAAGTTTTTTTTTGGGTGGAGGGGCCTCGTCCCACCTGTCTTTAAAGGTGATGAGTCATTCAGACCCACAGCCAGTAAGATAAGGTCAACAGGGCGGTATATAGAGATTTGAGAAGCTGAGTAGTAAAATAACAGGGCTAGCTCAAAATCAGTAGGACATTTGAAAAAAACATAATTGCAAAGCTGCTTGTTTTTTAAGATCTTTAAAATTAAAACCAATCTTTTTAGCGAGACAACCCCTTTAAGCACCAGTTTCCCCAGGTTGCCCGTAGTAAAAAAAAGACCTGTTGATTGCAAAAGATCATTCGAGTGGTTTAGTTGAAACAAAATATTTAACCTATCAATATTTCCAGACAATCTGTCCATATGGAGAGGGGGGAAGTATATTTTAATAGCTATAGGAGAGTTTTTTAAAGGACAAACCTTCGTGCATTTACTCCGTTTCTTAGTTGGAGTATTTGATCCGGGGTTTTCATACAGTTTTATGGTTGTTAAATACAGAACATTATAGTGCAACAAAAAGGGCCTGTGAAATTCAGGGGGTGCCTTTAAAAGTAGGTCCACACAGTCACAAAGATCCCTGCTGGTGTTGCGAGTGGCATCAATCCTTATATATTAACCCCTTCCGCATTGGGGTATGCATACGCCTTTCGGGGAAATTTCTTCCCGCAAATGATATGCATATGTCCTGGGGACTTGCGGGGAGCCGCGCAAGATCGGAATGGGACTAGCGGTAAATTTCCTTGGCTTAGCCCCTCACCCCGGCCGGAGTGACTCCAGCCCGGGTGTTTAACCCCTTTCTCCGCGATCAATTAAGTGTCAAGAGCAAGTCGAAAGGGAGGAGGGGGAGCCCCCCTTTTGCCTGCTCTTAACGTGCAGCAACGATCTTCTACCAGACAGTCCCGGGAAGTGAAATCACTTCCCCGGGGAGTCTCGACGCACGATGCCCCCAAACCATTTTGGATGGCTGACATTGTCATGGCACCGTGCAAAAGCAACGTGCTATGCATGGCTTGCTTTTAACAGCAACCTTTTAGAGTCTGGGGAAAAATTTTGTTAAAAAAACCCCATGGGAAAGTAAAAAAAAAAATAAAAAAAGAAAATAAACACGTTCCACCGCCCTTTTTTCCCCCTTTAAAGCGCCAAACGCCCCAAAAAAATCAACAATAAAAAAAGATCCATATTTGGTTCGCCCCCGGGCGTCCCATAAATTGTCAATTTTAACCCCTACGGGGAAACACTGTTAAAAATTTCTTTAAAAAAAAAAATCAAAGAATTGGGGGATTTTTGTTCATTCCGTGCACAAAAAGGAATAAAAATATCAAAAACTAAAAAACCAAGTTTGTACCAATTAAAACGTCATTCAACCCCAAAAAAAAAAAAAAAAATTTCCCTTTAAACCTCTCTGTATACGGAAAAATAAAAAGTTATGGCCCCCAGAAGACGCGATGCATAAAAAAATTTTTCACAATAAAAAAACTTTTTTTTTTTTTTTTTAAAGTGCTTCAACATAAAAAAAACTATAAAATTGGTATGCCGTAATCGTACGCCCACGAGCAAAAACAAAAATTTCATGGATATGACAGTGGCGTGTTAAAAAAAAAAAAAAAAACACACCTAGGATTGCAGTATTTTCAACACCCTGCCATCCAAAAAAAGTTTTAAAACTGATCAAAAAAATCTTGTCCCCAAAAAAATGTACCCAAAAAAAACGCCAAAACTTCCGCAAAAAACAAGACCCAACAAAAAGCTCCGTACACCCGAAAAATAAAAACGTTATGGCTCTCAGCTCGACGATGCAAAAACTGTTTTCCTTTTTTTAAAAAAGTGTTTTTATTGTGTAAAAGCAGTAAAATAAAAAAATATACAAAATTTCTTTAAAATGTAAACTATCGACCTGCTGAGTAAAGCTAGAAGTAATTTATACCCCAAAGTTTACCCCCGTAAAAAAAAAAATAAAAAGCACTACCAGGATTGCTGCATTTTGTTCAAAATGCCTCACAAAAACAGATTTAAAACTGAGCACAAATTCTTGTCCCCAAAAAAATTATAATAAAAACATCAACTCAACCAAAAAAACAAACCAAATTGCTCCCTTTCAGAAAAATAAAAAAAACTATGGTTGTCAGAATAGGACAACCCTAAAACGCCCCAAATTTTTTTAGACCTATTTCTATTGTGTAAAAGTAATAAAAAAAAAAAAAGATATAAAATTATATATTTAATTTTAAAACGACCCATAGTAAAAATTTTTTCCTGTTTTTTATCCCATATGGGGGAACATTGTAAGAATAAGCCCAAAAAAAAAATGGTGGGAAAACTTTTTTTTTTCCCCTCCATTTTTTAGCCCAATACGAAAAAAAAATATGGAACACCGTCACCCAAAAGCACAGTAAACCCCTAGATGAGATCCCTGAGGGGTGTTGAAAACCAAAAATGGGGCGACTTTTTGGAAGGTTTTCCCTGTTAGGTTTTTGGGGGGTTTTGCAAAATGCACAGGCCCACCAAAATCGCGTTCCAAAAGCCAAATAGCGCTCCCCCCCTATGTTACCCCTCCATACCCCCAAACAGCAGTTTACCCCCCTTTTAGGGTATTGCCAAACTTGGAAAAATTGCTTAACAAATTTTGGATGTTTTTTTTTACGGATTCCTTGTAAAAATAAAACATTTGCACTAAAATTGCGTTTGTTGGAAAAAAAAAAAACATTTTTTAGTGTTTTGCTGTGAAAATAAAAAAAATTGTGAAAAACCCGTGGGGTCTATAATTTTACGCACCCTGGAATATTTCCTTTAAGGGTTATATTCCCAAAATTTCTTTTTTTTGGGGATTTATTAATTTTAGCACCTTAGGGTGTCCGAAAACCTGAAATGGCCCCCCCCTAAATAAAAATTTTAAAAGAAAATGGAACCCCCAGAGAGTATTTTCCCCCCCCCCCTTCTGAGGGGTTGAGCCAAACGCCACTAGGGCCCACTTTTGGGGTACTCAAATGGCAACCCGGGGAATCAAAATTTTGTTCTTTCCCTGTACTTCTAGTGTTCTTTTGAAAATGGATAAAAAAATTTAAAATCTGCAAAAAAAAGGAAATTTTGAATTTTACCCCCACTTTTTTTTAATTTTTGTGAAAAAACCTAAGGGGGTTAATAAAATTCCTAAAAGCGTTTTTTAATATTTTTTTGGGGTTTTTATTTTTAATGGAGTATTTATGGGGGTACTAAAATACAGGCCAATCAAAATCACTTGAAAGGGGCTGGTCCCTTAAAAAAAAAATTTTATTGCAAATTTTCTTGAAAATTTGAAAATTACTACTAAATTTCAAGCCCCCTAATGCGTAAATAAAAAAAAAATTTCAAAAAAAATCAACTAAGTAGAAAAATGGTGATGTGTTTTAAAGATATTTTTAGTGGGAAAACGAAATCTGTCTTCACACGAAATTTTGAAATTTGAAAATGGTAAATTTTTCAAAAAATTTTTCACGATTCTTGATATTTTTTACAAATTTAAAAAAGCATTTTTTTTGGGCCAAAAATTTTTTAACTTAAAGCACAATTTCCGAGAAAAAAAATTTGAATACATGGGGTGGTTTTGGCAAAAAATTTTTTCCCCATAAAGTGAACCTCCGATTTTAAAAAATGGGGCTCTGCAGGAGGCCAAAACTGGGGTCCGGCGGTTAAAGGGGGTTAACCCCATAAATTTTTTTTGGGGTTTACAGTTTGTTTTTCCCTCCTCACCTTCCAGATCATAACTTTTTTTTTTTTTTTTTTTTTTATTACGTAGAATATGAGGGGTTTTAATTGCGGGACAAAATTACTTTTTAAAGACATCTTTTCACTGTATCTAAATTTTTTGGGGGTTTTTTCCGTATATTTAAGGGGGTAAAAAAAAGTGAAAAAAATGTACTTGCACCCGTTTTGGGGGTTTTGGGCCCCCCGGGGTACCGTTTCTCATTTTTTTTTAAAATGCGGGGATTGCTGCAGTGTCTAAGGTGTTAAACAGCACAAAATGGAGCTGGCTCCCATAGTACAAAATTGTATAAATCTATGCAGTCTGTTATTAATGCCAGGGAGTTGTTTTCTCAGGGGAAAACCGCTTTAATTTTCCCCCTTAAAATCAATTGGAGAGTCCCCCCCGACCACCTCTTCATTCAAAACAGAGAGGTTTCAGATAGATTTCACAAGATAGGTGCAGGCCCCTTTAAGTTAAAGAGAAGAGCTTTAAAAATTGACTATACCTTTTGTCTTTAAAGAGATTTTCACAGCGTAAAAAGGATGTTGAAAAATATGTGCATGTTTCAATGGAAAATGCTTAGTTTACCAACATTTTTTTTTTTTGCTATTTACTCATTTCTTACGTTGTATTTTTAACACACATGCATCTTCATACATTTGGTGTATTTTATTCCTGCACCGTTTGTATATAAACTGTTATTGATCCCTGAATGTGATTAAAATTAAATTAGTCCCCATATACTTCACGGTTGTGCTGCCTCCAGTACCCGTTGGGATAAATGTTTCACAGTATCCCGATGGATACTGCGGTGGGACTGTGACTGATCGATATCTTAATCCAAATTGTTTGTCCTATTTACCAAACATAAATGCTTTGTGCAACGAAAAAAACAAACAAAGCTTGCAAAATCTGTATATGTTCAGTGAGTAGGGCAGATATCCCATTTGGACTACGTTAGATCACTATGCTTCTGCCATAGTATACATCGAGACAAATTTCTTATACTATCCCTACATATACCACAAATGGGGAGCACAAATGTGATGTGAATGTAGCCTTAAAAATGCAAAAGAAAAAAAAAAAATTGGTATTTACATTACTCCAATAAAATAAAAAATTAAAAGGCTACTCATTGTGAAAAATAAAAACACTAAAACATTATTTGCATTGATAAAGATAGATATAATTGATCGAGTAGGTTCACCAAAATATAAGATCCTCTACTAATATAACACTTCACTGTATACTGCTTGAATGAAAATTCTTAGAGCATCTTTAAAAAAAAAAAAAAAAAAAAAAACACAGGGGGCATATTTTTTTATCACCCACTACATGTCACATGACTCAACACATTTAGTACATCATAATCACAACTATCACAAGCAGATGAATATGCCAATAAACATGATGTAACACTGCTAATAAACGATTAGTAATGATATAACAAATTGTCTTTCCTAACAGCAAACGTGTGCCAAGAAAATCCAGTGAGGTTTCCTATGTAAGAGATGTTTTCTTTTGTCTCCACCCCGCTCCATTTCTTATGTAGGGAAGGAAGCTTATTGGATGTGGCAAAATAGGAATGAATTTAAAAAAAAGATTTGTTATATCTTTAATAATCATTTATTAGCAGATATTTTTCATTTAAGCGGTACATAGCTTGTTCAATGGACAACCAACACAAATAATGTTTTATGTTGGTGCTCACTCTTACTATATTTTTGGTGAACCTGCCTTGCATTGTCAGTGGCTTCCTAAGTCTATACACCCTCACACAAATCGAACCAGACGCTACAGGAGCGCTGCCATCAAGTTTTTTTTTTACATAAATTATATCGTAATTAATATCTACCACCAAACAACAGTGCAAAAAATAAACAACGCCTACACCCAGGTCAATAAGGCCTCGTTCACACGGCTTATTCTGGGACTGCGCGCCGTATTTGCGCTGCAGTACGGCTGGAATACGTCCCAGCCATTACGGTAATCCACAGTTCTCATAGAGAACTATGGATTCCGTCTCTTCTCCCTGCTCGGGGGGGAGAAAGTGACATGCACATTATTTACGGCGTGTATGCGCCGTGAATAATGAGTGTCTATGAGGCCGGCGAGCTGCACGCCCCCCGCCCTCCCCCCGCTGCACGGCAGCCAGCATAATTGCGGGGCGAAATCCGTCCCCGCAATTACGTCAGCAATAAGCCGTGTGAACATTGCCAAAGACGACAACGCACAACCATGAAAAACCGTAGTGGGTTGCTGCATCTGTGATTTTAACCCCTTCTCACCCCAGTGACCTTTGTTTACATTGTGTTATTTCACCCCCACCCCTATCTTCCAGGAGTCAAAATTTTTCTGCCTACATAGACACATGAGGGTTTGTTTGATAAGTTGTTCTTTTTAATGGTACTTCATATATAAAAATAATGAATGTACTATAATGTTTGTGAACTTCTAAATACTGACAGCACACGGTAGTAGCGACCTGTGCAGCCAATCACCTGCTGCAGTGGTGATGTCTATGTACAAAAGAAACGAGAAGAAAACAGAAGACCGGTGGAGAGTGAGGATAACTATTTTTTTATTTTAAAAGGGTTATCTCACAATGATGTTTCACAGGGCAACAGGTGCCCACTTCCTGTTCAGGTTATGGACCGGGTGAGCATTTGTGATCCTCCCTTTTTTGGTGCGTTGCTGTGTGGCGGCCATTGTTGCTGTGTTGCGGTGCCTATGGGGTGGTATGAACCAGAGACATGGGTTGTTGGGCCACTGGGTTGTTCCCCTTGCCGGAGCTGCTGCAGCGGCTGCTATGCGGTGCTACGTCATAGTGTAGGGACCCACTTTATTGAAGTCGCAGTGAAGTGGCAAATGGGCTTAGGCCTCGTTCACACGACTGTTTTGGCCGTGGGTTTCGCCGCGTTTCCCGCGGCCAAAGCCTCCTTGAGCCGCGTCACAAACTCACGTCTCCCGACGCGGGTTTGCGTCGCGGGCGGTGGGCGTGGTCTCGGTGTTGGAGGGGCGTGGTTTGGGGCGCGGCTTGCGCCGAGGGTTTGCCCCCATGCGAATTAATAGCAGGGGGCAAACCGCGGCGTGAGTCCCGTCCCTGCCGTGCACCACCCGCAGCGACGCCCGCGGCCGCCGCGCAGAGTACTCCCTGTCAGGAATTGACAGGAGAGTTCTTCACACGCGCGGGTTTGGCCGCGGCCCCAGAGCCACGGGCAAACCCACGGAGTGTTAATATTAACGCGGTTTCCCATAGGAATCCATGTTAATAAACTAGACGCGAATTGGCCGCGGACACCGCGTCAGAACCCGCGGCCATGACCGCCGCCACATCCGTCGTGTGAACGGGGCCTTATACTGTATGATCAAAAAGTGTACTAAGAACCTCATGCTTATTTTTAAAAATATTTTTGCTGAGAAGCAATAGATCAATGTATGGTGAGTGGATATGTGGTCCATGTCTTTTTTTTTTCTCTCTTCCTGGATAGAAATTATGGTCAGATCTACATCAGTGATTGGCATTTCCGCTCTGCAAGTCCTAGTTGATGCTAGGGACGTTAGTGATGGAGGTTTCTAAACACCAGCGCACAAGACTGTAGAGCTCTAAGGCTATGTTCACATGGTGTAATTGCGGGGCGTAATTAAGCGCTGCAATTACGCCGGAGTTCGGGAGCTCGTGCAAGCTCCCGCGGGGCGGTGGGGCCAGCACCTCGCCGGCCCCATAGACATTCATTACTAGCAGCGCGTATTCACCACTAGTAATTGACATGTCATTTATCTCCCCGCTCGTCGTATTGTGCAAGCAGGGAGAGGAGACGTAATCCACAGTTCTCTATGAGAACTGTGGATTATCGTAATTACTGGGATGTATTTCACCCCGTATTTAGTGCAGTGCGGTACGAAATACAGGCTGAAATCTGTCCCAGTTTAAGCTGTGTGAACATAGCCTAAAGAGTCAAAGATTATTAATGAGAAACAAACAAATTCCATCCTGCTGATGACAAACACCAGGAAGTGAAGTCACCATCCCAGCCACTGCAAGATCTTGTTAGAGCAGAGAGAGGTAATCTAGGGAAGCTTTTGTACAAAAGCATGAGATAAGAACTGCTCTAACTATGAAATGAAGGGGGTGTGGCCTGACCTGCATGGAGTGAAGTCTTGTGGCTTCTGAGCTCCTGAATAATCCTGCTGGAATCCTGATCTAAGACCCCCTGTTGTGACTGACACTGCTTCAGGGCTTGTGGAAAAGACTGTAGGCGACTTCTGAGCTACTGACTGAGCCCTCTGCCTCTCTTATCAGTGCTGATTCCCCTGAGAATTCCTCCCTGAGGTGAGAAGCTGCTGGGGAGGCCGGAGCACAGGGCCAAGCAAAGGGGACTGTGAGGGTCGGCAGCTGCCAGCACTGACACTTATAACTGCCTGCCACCGAATGTTATTTACTGCGGACAACTCGGGCTAAGGTGAAACATATTGATGCTGCTGCTGCGGTGCCCATAGGGGACGAAGCTTCCTCCCTCAGCCCTGGAAGGAAAGGCAAGAAATGGTGGCGGAGAAAAGTGGGAGCAGAGCCTGTGAACTGCCGACTCGCAGCACTGGAGACCGTGGCAGGAAGATACAGAAAAATCTCCAGCAAGTAACATAGGGGAGGAGGAGACCCTGGAGGGAAATTTGGGGGAGGGCCGTAGCAGAGACATAATATCTCCCCTGGGGAGCCCTTTTCCCAAACTTAATTCTGTTGGGGCCCCTCCCCG